>JBBPLL010000118.1:0-62790 GCA_038089755.1 Leccinellum rugosiceps | reverse complement strand
GCGCCAGTGAGACTCGTTGCAACCATTCAACACAGAATATTGATATCCATAATGATGTGAGCAGGAATCCTTTGATGGGAAGTGTACTTCTTGACTGCATAATTTGCTCTTTCAAGAGAGAGGCCTTTCCTAAGAATTAACACATTGAGTGAGAAAGCTACTAATTTGAGAGGGTGACATGGTATCACCTATAGGCATCCATGTAGCGCCAACAATGATTGAAATACCGGCGAATATCCCATCACCAAACTCTCGGAATCCTGCAACCATATAATGTATTGTGCTGCGTGTGCTTTCCCACCACATTTGGAGGGCATTGGCAGAGACACGAGCGGGTTTGGGTCAAGCAATTTGTGTTTTTCATTCGATCCCGATGTCAAATAAGTTTGACATGTCACTTTCAGACAAAACGGTCCCATCCCCCAGAAAAATGAAACACCGTGGGAAAAAATGAAAGGTTGTATAAATCGCCATATTTTGGTGTGTTTCCATCCAAAAGTGCAGTCAGATTTGCGTGAAAACAATTTTCTGCACCAAAATCAACTGTCAAAGAAGTGATGCATCGCACTGTACGCTCTCTACACTTTTTTTTTGCCTTTTTCTCTTCTCCTATTGATTACAAGGATGAGCCTGAGTCGACCACTACACATGTATGCAAAAACTTTAGATGGCTAGCTCGATCTCACCCAGCCCAGACATACATGTCATCATAGTCGTCGTCGCACACGTTTGGGTCGGGCAGATGACTCCCCTGCAGCTGTGCTCAGGCTCGGTTTTGGGCTTCTGCACTGGGGCCTTTTTGTGCGTGGTGGTGGCGAGTAGGGTTCCGTGAAAGCATCAACCCTTGAGTTTTGGACAGTTAAAAACGCGGCCGGCCACTGGAGGGGTTTTTGACACGTCCATATCTATCCGTTCTAGCACGAAAATAACTATGAAAATGTCAATGGATCCACCGGTGATCGATCACCTAGGTGGAATTGTCTTGAGGCATCACTGCTCCAATTCCCTCCTGGGGAACATTCAATTCTGGATCAGCCGAGTTGACATGGTCTGACACCTTGCACAGATGAGCGACACATAGTTGTGTGGCTCATTATCCTCCTTTTGACACGATTTTGATTCTTCCGAGCGATGATGCAGCCATTAGATGACTCAGACCCAGGGGGCCCCAGCATAGCGAGAAACGTTTACTTAACTTGGATCATCTCGTCAGTGACAGCGTATAGCAAGAGCAAGCAATCGATTATCACCCGGCTGACCTCCTGGACCTTTTAATATCCGGATCACCAACATAGTCGAGGGAGCTGATTCGGTCACCCTGACTCTCCAATGGTTGCGCAAGGTCGGAATGATGTTCGAGCAGTGATATTGGCTCACTAGCATCACTGGCAGTAGATAAGGCAGCCTGAGGCGGCGGCAGTATGTCCAACTCGAAGTCTGAGCCAAAACGAAAGATCCTCAGGGGGTAATGGTATTGATGCAGGAGGATGAGTTGACGCCGTAGCGCGTAATCGATGCAAGGTACTGGCGGCGGGAAGAACACCATTGTTTGAAGAGTCATCATAAGTTCAAGGGGTTGAAAAATGGGGATGTGTACTACCGTAGTAGACTCTCGGAAAATTTAACCATGTCAAGTTGTTCTTCATTCGGTCACGTCTCGGACTCCAGAGACGTATCAATCCAGTTAAACCAAACAATGCACAACAACAATAACTTGGGACTGCACCACCATTTACATTGAAATGGCCGCCGCGAGTACGTCCGGGCGCATTCTTCCTTATCACTTCCGACGCTAACCTTCTTACAGGCTACCTCAAGGTACCAGAAACACATTCTAGTGTCTGTTGCGTCTGACCAACCCCCGTCGTTTCTAGGTCGATCCTGCTATTGAACGATGGAATCGCATGGTGCGTAATTTGAATGCATATAACCACCAGAGACTGTGTTCTGACAATCCTACAGCGTGAGGACGCCTACAAACACTTTCGTTTCACCCGTCGCACGACCTTGATCTCGCTGACTGGTTTCGTATTCGTCCCCGGTGCCATTTACTACCTCGCATCGCAAACACACGTAAGGACTCCACGGTCTGTTGGCGCCCTGTTACTCATTACGTCTCTCGCTGTAGCTTAAGTACAAGTGGACAGGCAAACGGAGAGGCCAGTCTCTCACTGAGCATTGAAAACGTGGTAGATGTATGCTGGATAGAATGTCCATACGCATGTCGTACTGTGCACCGTTCTAAAACCGTTTGCAGACTTCTATGGCGACCTTGCAGCCCCCGCCGACGAGGGTACTCAGGAGTGCGTGTGCCGGGGCTCGCTGTGAATGATGTTCGACTGCAGTGTCGAGGTGTTCCAGTTCATCGTCTCGCAGTTCTCCAATAACGTCTCGTAGCACTGGCACGCTGGGATGTGACGATGGCAGTGATTCAAAGTCTTTCAGTTGGCTGGAGCGGGGCATGTAAGCAAAGAGGTGGAACGTGCAATGAGACATACTCGTCGTAGTGTTCGCCAATGACCGTCTCGACTGCTTCAGTACAAGCCATCGCAGCTTCTTTGCCCAAGAGTGCGGTGACAACGCCGAGGCCATACCCAGCAACCTTGGCTACGTCGGAGAGAATCGTGGGCCGCACCTGATGTTGTGCCTGTAGCTTGTCCATGACGTCGAGATGTCGTTTTTCTTGATCCCACATTTCCTGTCCGGAGTCATCCGATACGAACGCGAGGGATGACGGTCTGCAAAGCGCACCTGAATCAGAGGGCCGACCGTCGGGTCCCGCCCCAGCACGGCCATCTGCCCTTTGTAGATGTAGTTGGCAGCGACTTCTCCCGCCTGATCGACACGCAATGCGCTATCCAAGATTTCGCGTTGCCGACGCGTAAGGGCTGGCGGGGTAGAGGTCACTGCAGGGACATGGGCGTTGGCGGGGTTGGTGTAAATAGCGGTCGCTCTGGTGGCCAAAAAACGGACGAGTGGAGGTCGCATGGCGTCGGACGGTGAGAACGTCTGCCAGGTATGTCCGAGTCCGCGTCCCTCTCTGCCGCGCAAAAGACAGCACTCGCAAAAGGTCGGTCTGTTCTCGTTTTTTTCTGAACCACAGGCGTACTTACATGATCCAGGTAGTTTTACGGACCTGTCCGACGTCCTTTTGGCTTCGCCGAGCGACATATCTCGTGCATGCAAAATACCCCCTCGCGAGGTCGACAAGATCATATCCCTCATTTGCAAGCAACGCGCCCAGCCCCCTCGTCCACTCCAAACATTCTTGTCCGGCAATGATGAATCCTTTACAACAGGCGACTCTGAACTCGACGCCATCCTCGGTGGAGGGATCGCGACCGGCATGGTGTGGGAGGTCGTCGGCGAGAGGTATATTCTGTCCTCTATGTCGCGGAAATCATTAAACCGTCTCGTCCAGCGCTGCCGGAAAGACCCAATTCGCTCTCCAGTTCTCTCTCCTCGTACAGCTCCCCCACGACCTCGGTGGTCTATCAGGCACTGCATGCTACATCACCATCGCCGACCATCTACAAACAACACGACTACAGCAGATCCTGGACGCACATCCCCTCCTCTCTCCCTCCTTTTGTGCCCTCTCGGACATACAGACCGTCCAGACGCCCACGATACCCAAGCTCGTCCATGTCCTCTCCACGTTCCTCCCGCAATACATCGATGACGCGTGCAAGAACCCATCCTCGAAGCCCCTCAAGCTGCTCGTCATCGACGCCCTCGCCGAGCTCTTCCATTCCGCCGGGAAAACCACCACCAAGACCCTCGTTGAGCGCTCTCGCAGAATTTCCGAGATATCATCCCACTTACACCGCATCGCACACACGTACCGCATCGCCGTGCTCGTCCTGAACGAGGTCATCGACGTCATCGATCGTGACGACCCTCCAGGTGGCGGCGGTGGCGACATGATCAGCTATCGAGACCAATCCAGACTGTTTGGCCGACCTGACAGCGTTCCGGGCGAAGAACGCAAGGAGGCTGCGCTTGGTCTCGTGTGGGCGAACCAGGTGAATGCCCGCGTATTCCTCGCACGGACGAAGAGGAGGAGGTATCTCGACGGGAGCGAGACTCCGAAAAAGCGGCAGTCGGTCGTCGGCGGGACGCACACTCTAGCGTGCCAAGTGCCCGTAAAGCCGAACGATGACCAGCCGGTCCTTATCCGGCGTCTTTCTGTCGTATTTAGCTCGGTCTCCCCGCCCGCGTCCTGTGACTACATTGTCACAGCAGAGGGCATATCTGTCGTACCAGGAAGCACCGTTTCATCAGCGGCGTTGCACGCGAGAGTGAACCAACGGCCGATCACGACTCACGCGGTCAGTGGAGAGCAGAAAGATCAGGTCGTTCCGCTGGACGCTGGATATGCCCTTGATAACTTCACCACCGAGAATGATGGGCCAGCTGTACCTGAGAACGAGCTTGGGCCGACCGAGGAAGCTGACGAGTGGGATAATTTCTGGGCTCAGAACTCTTTACCGGAGGACGCGTTCACTCAGATAGACTCTCCTAATGCACCTCCCGCCTCAAACGAATAGTGGCTGGTTTGTTATTACATGCTGAAAAACTAAACGAGTGCTACATGGATAATAGGGTGCGTACACATTTTCCAAGGCTAACCTCTAGGAACCAGCCGTAGGGTGCCGGATTAAAGAATGATTAATAAACGACCATCGACAACAGAGCACCAGTGAGATCAGCAAAGTGGCACGTCACTCCATTCCGAATTGTTCCGTGGCCTGGAAGACTTCTTCGCTGGAGCAGGTGTATATTTGCCGTCACCATCGAGTTCATGCGCGTGCGCCGCAAAGTGTGAGCTGGGCGCCTTCGTGGTCGGGTACCGCGGTGTCACTTTGACGGCACCGGGGAACTTGTCGAACCACGAGATGACGATGCCGATCATTGCTAAGGCGGAAGATTAGCTTGACTTGGACTTCGCCCCAGACATGACTCACCAAGGATAGGCGAAGCGTATGCCATGCCGAGCTGTACGCCCGCAGGGATACAAGGGACGGTCGATCTTGCAAAGTCATTGCAGAGGCCCACGCCGCCATCCTGCCATGCATGGACTGTCAGCGATACGGCCAGAGCTAGGGCGGGGGCGTCAGCACCATGAGTCAACGGCGTGTGAGCAGACTCTCTCTCTTACCGAGATCAAGTAGCCCGCAGAAGCCAAAGAGGCCCAAGTTTCGGATGTTGCTAGTTTCTTCGTCCGGATTCGCGCTCTGGTAGCAAAGACTAGAAGACAACGAGGCTGAGCTGCCAGGCACGGGCGCACGTGAGGAGAATGGGACTGCTTACAAGCCGATGACGGCCAATGCGTTGATGACACCGAAGGAGACGACCACGACTTGAAAGCCTAAAATGTGCGCGTTGTTTCAGTTACGATGCTCATATGACAAGTATCGGGATCATGACACACCTCCTTGAGAGGACTTTTCGTGAAGAGCGATTGCGGAAAGGACGGTGGAGATGGTATTCGTGATAAGAATGAGGACTGTGGTTAAAACCGTCGGCGAAGGAATGGTGGATCAGAATTCAGGTGAACTTACTGAGAAGGATCATGCGCGAAAGAGCGAAAGGAAAGGCCATGGTGTCACAGACGACCAAGTAAACGAAGGGAGATGGATGCTCGGGGGAGAGGAAACTTGATACACATCGAGCCGGCCAGGCCCATTATATACGATTCAAGTTGATCCATTTTGCCATGGCATGGGACAATGGTGGTTTGTGTGGACCATCGCTAGCACAAAAGGGGGCGCGCTTTCACAAAGCTGTGTGTCCACAGAATAAAAGTCAAAGCGAATCGTCGTTTCTGGACGCATCTGCGGATGTACCAATTCGTTTGCTATTCTGTTCTGTTAAAACAAAGTACGAATAATGAGGGATATAGGGTACGCCTGACAAAAAAACCTACAAATACAAAAATCACGCAAAGTAAAACGACAAATGAGTGGGGAAGGGGGAATCGACACTTATTTGTGATCACTGAAACTCCATATCCTTACATCGCCGTCCTCGCTCCCAGACACAATCTTGTCTTCACCAAGTCCAATGCAAGTCACCGGACCACGATGACCAAAAAGCGTAGTCGTACATTTGCCCTCTTCGCGGTTCCACACCTGCAGTCAAAGCGTTCGGTTCTGAGTCAATACGAGACAAAAAGACGCCTGCACTGACCTTGACTGTGCGATCATGACTCCCACTAACAAGTCTCAGTTTATCGCACGCCACCGCCCACACGCCTTCGATGTGCCCAAACAAGGTCCGGGTGGCCTTGCCCGTTTCGACATCCCAGATCTTAATCGTGTTGTCGAGGCTACCCGATATCAACACAGGCTTCCTGGCAGGCTGTCCAATCGCTGTGGTCGTCGAGCTTCTCACCGTGCCGTTTGCGATCTGGTTCTCGTCCGTACTCTCGTTTGACTTTCTCGTATCATGCGTGACAACGGTACAGATATCAGTTGGATTAGATCCACCACATAGTTGGACGACATCCGAAGGGGGATGCTCGGCCACAGGGTCCGAGGAACGCAAGGTATTGTCTCCCTCTGGTTCATCATCCACGTCGAGAATTCGTAGACTCTGAACCTGACTGACATGCCCAAAGAGCTGTTGCACGCACGTTCGCTTTGCAAGATCCCAAAGTCGGATGGTGCCATCATCAGAAGCAGAAAAGAGCATCTTGCCGGTCTCGATTTTGAGCGTGGACCGACAAGGATTGGGAGGGGAACTTGCGTTTCCGTGAGAATCCCACAACTTGACAGAATTTACCCAATCGTGGTGACCACGAAGAGTAAACGCCTCGCCCGTACAAAAGTTCCATATCTTGACGGTGGAGTCGACACTACCGCTAGCCAAGACGCTTGCGTCAAAGTCGAGACAAACTACACCATCGGTATGTCCTTCCAGGGTGCGTAGGCATTCTCCCTTGCGCCAGTCCCACACACGGATAGTGTGATCCAGGCTGCCGGTAATCAACTTTGCCTCGTCGAACTGGAGCGCCCGAACAGCCCTCGTATGACCTCTGAGACAGCGGATCTCTTGACCGGATTCGAGGTTCCATACGCGCACCGTGCGGTCATAGGAACCTGTGATCAGGATGGGGAAGGATGGGTGCTGGAGGGCTTCGTTGAACTGGAGACACATGACACCATCTGTATGGCCGCGGAGTGTGCGGACAATACAGCGACCGCGGCGCCAGTTACGCTCGACGGTGAGACGCTCGCTGTAGACGTCCTTCCACGGACGGGTCATCGTCTGCGGTTGAGTGTCTGGAGGAGGTGTGAGGAGGTCGGTGGGTTGAGGACTGGAACTCGAGCTGGGGATCGGTGAGGCCGAAGCAGAAGCGCGGAAAGAGGACGGGGTTATCAGGGGATCGTGGGGATGGGAATGAGGACCACACCTCTGGCGCTTCGAGGGTCTATCGAGTTGGAATTCGGAGGAGTCCGACTCGCGCTTGAACGAAGGGGATGCGGAGCTGGGGCGGATCAGACGCCTGCGTCCGAGAATGGGCAAGCCCCAGCCACACTTGAGGCATTTTTGTCCAATATGCTGTTGGCAGATTTCGCGCCAGAGGATGTCGTCGTCGGCGAGGGTGTGCCAGTGTTTGGAGACCTGGGCAGCACGACAGAGGGACGTGGCGTCGAGATAGGCAAGGATCTTGAGCGAGACCTCGCGGGGGAGGACGATAAAGGGGTCTATTCTAATTAGATGGCCAAGTTGCTCCGTGAGAAGAGAGAGCTGGGAGAAGCAGCACATGGTGAGGATGCCCTGGAGGATGAGCTCTCTGCGGGCGTGGGGGGAGGATGAGAAGTTGGACCAGATAGAATTGACGACTTTGCGCTCCTCCTCTGGGAGTGCGTCGAGGGCCTGTGGGGACGGATCAGACCCAGGCTCATCTGAAACGGGGGGGAGATGGAGCGGACCTGCTGAAGCTTCAGATTGGTGCCTTCGTCTGCTATGCGCTGGTGGCGCACACAGAGCTTCCGGGGGGCGGGCTGGAAGGGAGTGGTAGCCTGTGGCATGTCGACAAGGCTACCGTAAACGAGACGGTCGCTGGCACCAGTCAGTAGCGCAACCGAAGAGTCGGCGGGGACGGAGTTAACAAGTATAACTTTCTTAAGCGAAGTTCAAGGAGCGAGCTCAGCATTCATAAACTCGATACTTATGAGACTGTCGAAGTTCTCTCCAGCTTGCCATATTGCGCCATTCTCATCTCACTTTTTTTTATCGTTCGCGTCGCGCCATTCACACAGCCATCGTAGCATCGAAGTCGTTATGTGGACAAGAGTAACAATACAGCGACGACCATCCACACAGCGAGTCGCTCGCAATTCGATATCATACTATACGCACAATCAGATAAAACACACACACACACACACTCTCTCTGCACATTCCTTTCTGCTGTAGAATCATCAATCCAGCGTGATCCTCAGCTGCTCCAACGGTATCGGCTCGAACGTGTCCAGATCGATACCCCGTGAGCGCAGTTCGGGTATGCAGTGTGGTGGTACAAGCTGTCGGTTCAGCTCGGGTCGCACAGACATCTCTGCATATTCATGTTCAGCCGTCAGTCACCTGTTTTTCTGTGCAACACATCCTACTCACCCTCTCGCGTAAAATTGAACAGAGGGGGGAATTCCTTCTGATTTGGCATCCTTGCTTCTTCCCCACGCAGCTCATCAAAGAATGGGTGAACCATGGCCTCCACTGCGCTCAACCGCGCTCCAGGAGTATACTCAAGGAGCTTCGCCACCAGATCTATCGCTTCTGGTGCCGTACGCGGTCGGAAAACCTGTAAATGTCCATCAGATATACCCACGCCGTAATACCCAAGGGCGAACCAACCTTGTTGAACGGGTGGGGTTTGATCTGCGGAAACTTGTGTTCCATGTAGTTGGGGTTCATCGTCTTGATTTGTTCTCGGGATGGCGTACCAAGAACTTTGATAATCTCCACCAACTGATCGATCCCACTCTCACCAGGGAAGAGCGGCTGTCCCAACATCAACTCGGCCATGACACAACCCGTCGACCATATGTCTGTTTAGGGAAAACATGAAGCGGGCCACACGAAGCTTCGAGGGAACTGACCAATATTTGTTGTATAGTTGGTGGCTCCGAAAATAAGCTCTGGTGCGCGATAGTATCGCGAGCAAATATAGCTGACGTTGGGCTCGCCCGCCACGAGGATCTTGGCTGACCCAAAATCGCAGAGTTTCAACACCCCGGTAGCGGGGTTCAGGAGTAAGTTCTGAGGTTTGATGTCACGATGGCAGATGCCGACCGAGTGAATGTAGGCTAGAGAGCGCAAAAGTTGATACATGTACAGTTTGATTTGAAGGGCGGGCATTGGCTGCTTGAGTTTCGAATAGTGGCGACTAGCACGATATACAGTTTCAGGTACATATTCAAGCACAAGGTTAAGATAAACCTCGTCCTTCTAAAGGGACGTCAGATTCCACTGGATCATATGGATTGTGAGAGCCAACCTTGTCTCCGTTGGAGTAGAAAAAAGCTTTCAGGTCGACGACGTTTGGATGCGAGACGAGCCTCATGATTTGTAGTTCGCGATTCTGTCGAGCACATGTCAGCACGACATCAGAAAAAAAGGGGGGAATTTTTTTTTCTTTCGAATTTTAAATTGAATTTTTTTATATTACAAAAAAAGAGAAAGAAAAAAAATGATGGAGAGAATAGGCACCTTGAAGCGCTTGTCCTGAAGGACTTTCTTGATAGCGATATCTTCCGTGCTCTTGGACGAGTCAGAGAGGAGTTTTGCCTGGAATACAACACCAAAGGAGCCGTTGCCGATGACTTTGCAATTTGTGTAAGCAAGCTCGCGTTGCTCGCTGGTCTTTCCATCGGAAGCGACGACCTTGACGATCCTGTGAGGGTCGTCGATGGCTAGTTGATTTATGTGGTAAGGTTCAGATTGCATGGGGCTGCGAGGGGAAGGGAGGGGAAGATGGGAGGAAAGGACAACGAGTGGATGATGACGGAAGAAAAGAGCGGGTAGACCATATATGGATGTCGAGGACGAGGGGAGGGGTGGGTAGGAGAGGACAATGGGGAGGGATAACTCACGTGACAATTTGACGCCGTTTATTGGAGCGTTGGAGGCCATCTGCGCAGGAATGGGTGATGGAGGGGCAGATTTGGGTGGATCAGGGCGGTGATATGTGCGAGAGGCGTGATCGGGTAAGAGATGGAGAGGGAAACGGCGGGGCGGAGGGAGATGCGGGCTGATTGGACTGGACTGGTTGGCTGGGAGAGAAGGACAAGGGGCGACAAAAGACTGCCAGGGAGCTCACTAACTGATCCCCCCTCCACTACCCACTATAGTCTGGTCCTGTGACCTGAATGTGACTGCCTCCCAAAGATGTACAAATAACTCTCCCACCCTCACCGCCGACGTCCCTCCCCTTACTTACCACTCTCCTTCCCCGCCCCCCCTCCCGTCCTCGTCCACCCCCAACCCTGCCTCCGCACCGCACCCAACTCCTCCCTACTCTCCGCCCCGAGCATCACCCCGCCTCGCGTTCGCCTCGACTTTACACCTTATAGCAGCATTAATACCGATGCCGCATGCGCCTCCTCCGATTCTGCTTCCCTAACATCTCTAGATACCCGACCCGCTTCCATCAAAACACCACCCTCTTGCGTTCTTTTTCCCAGCCCACACCCTGCTGTTATGTACCACAAATGTTACTGTAGCTTATCTAACACCACCAAATATCCGTTGTCTGCACATTTGAAATAGTGATCAGCGTCTCTGAGATATCCCTGGACCAGGCTGGACCAGGCTGCTTCCCGTCATGTCTGGCTTCTCATCCTGCCCTTGCCGTCATTCTGTCTCTGTCCATTTTTCCCACCACTATTACCCCGCATCCGCATCCGCCGCCCCCGTCCTCGCATTGACGTCCCTCTTTGCTGCCCGATGTCGCTGCCCCAACCAACTTCACCGTTTCCAACATTGCTTGACCCTTCCGCGGCCGTGACTATGGTTACTTCCCCTTCTTCTACTTGCATCTCAGCGACCAGAAGTGCAGGTATGTTTACTCTCATGAAATCGTGTGCAACTTCCGCGTGCCCCATTCCCCATGCCTCGCTTGCCTGTCGAGAAATCTCGTCAATCACAGCAAAGCGGACGTCACGCTCATTTTTCAACTGCCGCGGGGCAGGGAATCTGTCCACATACGACCCCGTTACACCTCTCCCGAAAAGGCAACGCATATCTGCTTACCTGCTCCCGATGTGATTCAACACCAACCGCTTAGCACCTACTCGCCTTGCCAAATCTCCCGCCATCGTCGGCGTTGAGTGCCCCCTCGCCAACACTTTCTCTTGAACCTCCTCCCTCTTCCTGTGCGCCTGTGGATCCACCGAGGCAGGTATGCATGCATCCGTGGCTTCGTGAACCAGAAGCGATGGCGAAGGAAACCGGAGGAGAGGCTCGATGGCCGACGCGTCACAAGTATCTCCCAGAAACCCAAGCTTGCGGTTAGGGAAACCTGGCTCTCTGATGATGTACCCGATACATGGATCTAAATTTGACATCACATTTAGGCTCTGTAACAGACCCGAATCGGATGTGTCAACGTTGGGAGCGAAACTAACCTCGATGAACTATAGGCCCCGCATCGACAATGACGTCCCCAAGGCGTCCACGAGAGGAAGCGAATCCTTGCCAGAAGCCTTGGTCGTCGCATAAAATATCTGATCCCAGACATTCACTAGAATGGAGGGATGTGGCATCGCAAGGTGTTCGCGGGCATTCAGGTGTAAGTAGCTCGTGTACCGCATAAGTGTCTGTAGTCTTGGTAAGGGTCATCATAAGGATGGAGCGTACAAAGGTCCGTAGCCCAGCTGGACCATAAATGTCGATGCGAGGTGGCTCGAGGAAAGGAATGATATGAGACATACTACTGGCCTCGTTAGAGGTAAGACACATACAAGTTTTGTGGGAAGGAGACCCTCCGACCCACTCGGGATAGGTGACGGAGAGAGGATATGGCGCAACAAAGGTACGATGCCCATGACATGATCAGCTGCGGCAAAAGTAAACCGTAGTAACGACGGGTATGAGAAATAGCAATTCATACCGTGCATGTGGGTTACAAAGAGCTTGGCGACTTTATGCGCTCGGAGCGCCTGCTCGTCATTGCCGCGAGGCTGAAAATGAAACTGGCGAGTAGTGCCTTCGGCACAATCCACCACTATAATGTGTGTAAACCGAGTTGTCCGTAAGTCGAACCATACTGCGCACTCCACAAAGATCCGTCCCCAACGACGTTCGCAACTGCAATATTGCACCTAAGTATTAGGCCCTAGGGTTGCAAGCAGGAAATAACGAGATTGGGCAGACCAAGGCTCGAACAATTGCGTGAAGGTGAAGGTCCGCCACCGCTGGATGTCCCCAGGAATGTGATCTGCATGTTCTTGGCCATAGCTATCGTATCGTGGATGGCCAGAGTCCGTTTGTCACGTGCAAGCCATTTTGATCGAGTATCCATAAAAAGAAGCTGTGTTACTACACGGTTGAATTCGCCAGCCACCGGCTCTTCGTCCTTGTCATCGTCGTGGTTGTTCTTTTCGGTGAGCAGTATTCTGCTTTGACTCCATCGCTGTTCTCAAGTCAGAGTCCTTTCAAGTCGCTCTTTACTTAATCTATTCACCACTGCCGCACACTGTTTATCATTATGGCACCATTGATCGTGAACTCGAACACCACTCCCCGATCGACGCGACCTGCGGCCCTGCCATCCGGTTTTCGGATGCCTCACGTCTTCGTGATTCCACCAGAGGAAGAGCAACAAGATAACCCACCATGGTGTTACTTCGATGCCGACGAACAGCAAGAAGACAATGGCGACTTTCCATCGAACCCCGACATTCATTTCCTCGACATTCCCTACCTTTTGCAGCAATCCGATCACAACCTACCCATACCCGTCTCCCACCGTACCTCTGTTCATCAGCTAAGACCAAAGGTTCTCATATCGAGGAAGCTCGAGAAAAAGCAACGTCCCGAGGCGATAAAGATAATCGAAAACAAGCCATCTCACGCAGGACGGAGAGATGCACGGGAGGACTCGGATGTCATCGAGGTAGTGAAGGTGAAGCGCACAAGAGAACCTCCTGCGGACCTGGAGGAGAATGCAAAGGTTAAACGTTCCAAAACGCTAACGCTCAAAGCGCGTGCGACTGAAGCCCTGAAGTCGATCAAGAACGTTAGAAAGGGCTCCTATAGACCTCACGTGAAGGAACTTTGGACGTCAAGCGAAAGCATGCCTGGAATTTTCAAAGGGGTCCAGGACCAAATCCGTTCACAACAGAACCAGACAGAGGTTCACTCTCCCACTACACCCACCAAGAAGGGTTCTCTCTCTCGAGCCGCTTCGCGATCACTTTCAAATATTTTTAACCCCGTGAAACGTTCATCACCGGAGTCGTCGTTCACAATTCACGTTGCATCGTCGGTGGCACCAGACACCACCCCTGCATCATCCTTTCCACATTTTAGCTACGATAATAAGAATTCGTCTCTCGTCGAGATCCCAAGCACTCTTACGACCGACGATGTCTTCAGTGGGTCAATATCCCCTACCATCAAGAAGAAGCATGCGAACACTAGGTTTTCTGTCCGAGATCTCCACCGTCTTTTCACTTTTGCTTCCTCGTCGCCGGATGCCCCCTCTTCAACGCCTACCGCAACAACGGTATCCTCCCCATCTGTTCCAAGTGGTTCAACCTCATCGACCTCTACTTCTGCCATGTCACCCGATTATCCAGATGTCCCCATGGAAGAGGACATATTTGCGGATGCACACTTCCTCGAGCTTGATACTCCGGAAAGAAAACTGGCGTCGCGATATCACCAAGGATCTCACATCCAGCGTGATGACCATGTGTCTCCCCCAGATCGCTTCGGTGATCTCAGTCTCGAGATGAGACTCACCTCGCTTCACTTTGATTCACTGTCTTTTGATCCTGATGATTTTGATGTTTCAATGGAAGGGGACGTCTTACGGTAATATTATACTGTTCAATTCCATCCGACTTGGTTGTTGCTTCTGCGGTCCGTCGACCCACGACTGCAGCCGTTCTTCATACGACATATCTACGACTTGAATCCAGCTCCCTCATTCACTGCGTTTCCGAGCATCACGGAACACATACTATCTTCAATTGGAGTTCCATCTTATACAATGCAACAGCAAACCTATCGCTTTGCAAGTCCGATATACGTATAGAAGACAATAATTTATCCCCTTGCTTTCCGGTATATACGCCAATGCTCTCTCGCTTTTATTGTTGATGTCCTGGCTTTGAATATTTTCTTTTCGTGCTTTCTCTTATTTAAATCCGCCGGCTGAGCCGCTATTAAATCTAGGATTTTCATGTGAGTTGTACATTTACGCCTATACTTGATGATGGTAGCAATCTATTTGGAGGATGATCGAGTATCAACATCGAGGCGCGGTTTAACCCCATCCCAACCTTGGCAGAGATCTTCCCGCTATGTATCGACCGTCCCGTCAGACGAGGAGGCTCGGTACCGCAGATATAGTAGTTTGAGACTTGCGATAATCGATCAGTCGACCAAGTCGACAACTCGAAGTATAGTACAACTTGCCATTTTGGATTAGTTTTCAATCCATCCACCAACTGTGCCGCACTTCAAGCACTTCCAATGTCTTCATCTACGTACGTTCGCGCGCGAAGCAATTTCGAGGCATACACATGCTCATCGCATCCTGATCGTAGATTCACGCCATCCCCGGCCGTCGATGTGTCCAAAGAGAAAGATTGGCCCATGCATCTAGGTGGGTCATACCACCCTTGCGGCATCCGAACCCCCAATGATCTCCACCACCACTGGCAGGCATGTTGGATTGGGATGATACCAAGATCGTATTCACGAAACGGAGTCTCGTAGAATTTCTCAAGTAAGTAGCCCAGCGGGCGCACTCGGTATTTGATCGCTGCGTGCAGCGGCGGGCGGCAAGGGAACAGAAAGCATTCAACGTTCAACACTCGGTCAGGTACGCCGGCGTTACCGTCGATCCGGGCTTCACCAACATCCAAAAGTTGCCGCGTACGTGGTCTTGTCGTCCTGGTTTCTTGCAGCTGATCGCATTGTCTCTGCCCTTCCTTCCCGTCTGACAGGGTATGCCCAGTTCGGCAAGTTGGTTGCCGACTCGGAGGAGGAAGCGGCGGCCGAAGGTACGGGGACATGGGCTTGTGTCTCAGCGAAGACCGATGACTCTGCCCCCAGATACGACCCCCGCGTCAGATACTCGATCGCAACGCCTTCTGGAAGATGAGTTCCCCGACGATGCCCTGTCCACAGCCCCTCCCATGCCGAAAGCTGCTTCCGATCATCAGAAACCAGCTGCCAAGCCTTCGCGGTCAGCACTGGAAGCAGTCACCATTATCATTCAAATGTTGACGGCTTTACTAACCATTTCAGACGCGTTCGCACCGGTCCAGGAGGGAAGGACAGCATTGGAGGTATATTTTCCGACGAGGACGACCAAGAACAATTCATACCGACGCGCCGGTAAGCATCGCTTTCATGTTCCGGCGTATGTATTCAGTGCTGAATCGTTCTGTTTGGCCAGGGTGCGACAGCGTCCTGGAGGACAGGACAATATCGAGGGAGTGAGTGGCTCTATGTCATGTCGGTGCGACACTGCTCATTAGCGTAATAGCTTTTCTAATCCAGCACGAAATACATCTGAGGTGAAGAATCATTACAAGAAACGTCTGGAATTCTACAAGCAATATCCGACGCTGGTGTCAGAGTTCCTGATAATTCACACATTGTACAACGCGAGAGATCAATTCGATCAGTCCCATGTTCTCAGTGAAACCATTGCCAGGGAGAATAATTATGAGAAAAAAATAAAAGTGTTGGTAGCGGCGAGGTTCGAACTCGCGCGGACTTACGCCCATTGGGATTCAAATTTCTTAAATCCAACGCCTTAGACCAACTCGGCCACGCTACCGATCACCGATTGCAGTGACTGTGGCATCATCGTAGTGACCGGCAACCTTTTGAACGGAGGTAAGTGCGTCGTGAGTTGACTTCGGGTTAAAACACCTCAGGAAGTTATCCTAGTGAGAGAGGTGATCAGGTATACAATTATACAACAGCACAACTTCCACCAGCGAAGCTAGGGGTACTTCAAGTTCTGCGGTGTGTGAATTAGAAATCTGTGCGCTCTTGATGAGATCTGCTTTGTTGTAGAATAATTATTCAGATACAAGGTGCTTTGCTTGTAATTCAGGACTAAAGGAGAAACCAAAAGGAACAAGAGAAAATCGAATTGACGTCAAAGAGTAAAATACAGAAGCAAGCAAGCGAAGCGATAGGAGGTATGTATGTGAGGTGGATTAAGCGATGATGACTCGGAGGAATAGAAATTTCTGGTACGTTTGTTGCCGAATGGTGGTCTACCGGATCAAAGCTTCCATACAACGACAGATCGTAGCGTCCCAAAAATGTTCATAGTTCAATCCAACCTTCCCCTCCGAACGTGTTCTCCCCTGAATAACTGACGTAGAGGAAATTATCTTCGTCCCTGTAGTACATCAGATTTACTCTGAATCATATCAAGATGGAAGAACTGACTTATGCTCTTCGTATATGGCACTCATAAGGGCAGCAGTTGGCGGGAGAACTTCGTCGACGAAGATGAATATGGCTTTCTCTGGCGCAAGTTTGATGCGCTTCCGGATGACGTACACGAATTGACCGACAGTCAGATCCTGTGGAAACAGATAACAATCAGACATTCATCGCACACAGTGTGCATTAAGGGCACGCCTACTGAAGGAACGAGATACTTCTTCTTGTCGATCGTAGGGATATCCGTTCGGTCTGCCTTCTCGCAGATAACCTAAATTTCAAGGGGTGTTGAGTCGGCGCAACATCCCACAGGTGACGAATACCGACAGGAATACGATCTGGATACTTCTGTCTGATACGCTCAGCTTCTTGCTTGCGTTTCTCTGGAATTGCCACCTGGGTGAACAGACAAGCTGTAGGAAGAGGACATAACATACCAAAGGGGTGCTCATCCTTGAACTTCGACCTCATCGTGGAACAGTTACGGATACAAGTAACGTAGCGAGGCGAGTTGATGGGAAGTGGGAGCAAAGCAAGTCGCAGTCACAACGTTGAGGATGGAGGTAGACCGTAACCCAAAGTGGCTTTCAAAGCCTCCTGGCTGCCGTGACATGTGACCATAACGTGACTCAGGCGTGTTCGTCCTCGTCCACACGAGTCTTATCTAAAAAAGGAGACGTCTGATGTGACTCGGGATTAGCACAGGGTGTGCACTGCCTGTAGGGCAGAGCGGCCAACGTTCCAACCTTTGCCACATTTCTTCAGACTGCGGTTTCAAAAATAACCTGCGTATCCTACTAGTATGACTCGAAACGCATCAAGGCGGATATCGTGGGGAAAGAATTATAAGTATTCGGCAAAGAAAAGATTCAACATGGACAGCAAATATATAGATTACCAATTTTATAGTATACTCAAGACCCAATGTCCCATGAACTTGTGGCCCTTTCGGGCCTCTCAGCACAGACCATCACTTTTGTGCTTTGCTCCCCATCGCTGAAGCCATGCCTATTGCCATTGCACTGCCCATTTGGTTCCCAGGTCCGTCGGAAGGCACGAAGACAGTTTTGTCGCCGAAGGCTTGGATACGTGAAATCTCAACACGCCTCATTTCCATTTCCCGCGCGAATTGGTCTATGACCTTAGCGTCCGCCGCAGCCTTAATCCTGATAGCCTCTGCCTCTGCCTCGGCAGTGAGGCGAATTGCCTCGGCCTGTGCGAGGGCTTCAATCTTGGTACGTTCAGCTTGGGCTTTCGCTTCTGCGATGACGCCGTAGGCCGCAGAATCAGCTTGTGTCTTTAAACAATACTATGTTAGGCATCGCGTTCTCCGGCATTAGTCTTCAGAACATACATTGCACGCTTGTGCCTTGATACGTGCGACTGACAACGCACCCTCTTCCTGTTTCACTTTGTTCGAGTTCTCCCTGTCGACATTCTGTGACAGTGTTGCAGTAAACTTAACAATGAGAAACAAAGTGACAACTTACGGCAGCTTCCACCTGTGCCTGAAGCGCTCGGGTCGTGAGCTTGTCCATTGTAGACGCGATCTCGCCCTTAAATTGCCTATCAATGACGGCTGATGTCGTGGTTTCATGAGCACTTGTGACTACATCGAAATTGAGAAACTTGCCAAGGTCCTTGAGCACGATGCCATACTCTAATGCAGCTTCATGCAACTCATCCATTGCGCGAGTTCTAAGGGCATCGAGAAAGGCACTTGACGCGTCTGTTCCGTCATCGAAATTGTCTGGTCCAAGTGAACGTTGTTTGACCATTGAGCTATAGTCAACTGCTTGAAACATCAATGGAGTCCGCAGAATGAAAACGAATATCTCATACGATGTGCAACGATTTGTGTCAAAATTGATTGGGTCTTGTCACGAAGCGCATCATACGGCGTGGAATACCCGTGGGTTGTAAGCTCCATGTTACGTTAGGATTAGCCTGTCAACGGGGAAGTAGTCGGACTCACTTTGAGCGGTTCCATCAGCTGCCTGCACAAGATGAGTGGTTTAGAGAGTCAGAGTGGAATAGAGCCTCACCATTTCAGGTAGATTCGCAGACCAACAGGAACCTGATCTCTTGTGAAACTATACAGCATCGTTGAGATACTCGTCGGGATTATCAGCTTTCTGTGCTTACATGTCTTTCGTTGGCATCTCAAGTTGGTTTTCCCCGAGAGTGTATAATCCGCGTAGAGTGACATTGGGATTGGTGATATAATGTTGTCCAGCGGGAAGTAATTCAAGGTCGTCTCCGCGTTGGAAGATGGCACAGTTATTTGCTGGGATATCCAAGCTGTATGAAGGACTATATATCAGTAAAGTGGACAGACACTGGTAGTCGGATTGAAGTTACGGACAAGAGTGCAACGACATATTCCTGGTCCCTTCTGCTGCCGATGTGGCTTCTCATCTTGACCTCATGAGTCCTTTGCAGCAATTAGACCAGGCAGAAACCTCTGCAAAACCAACTTACCACCCTAAGGTAGCACCCGTCACATGATCATTGACGGCGGTTTGCAGGTGTGTTTGATCAACTATCGCGAGTACGTCGTATGTACCCTCGACAGCGAAAGCGACAAAACCTGAATTCTTGATGACAAAAATATGGTTCTATAATTTCAATTTGTGGTGAATTCCAGAACGAGCAGTATTGTCATGAATATTTTACCTGTGGGTCAGACACTACAGCTGCCTGTAAGGCGTCAGTATGGGAGGCGAGCTTTGAAATGATGATTGTGTTCACCTGGTTCTGGGATACTTGTACCACGGTCAAACCCTTAAACTCGATAGCTGTGTCTGATACTGAAACCACACAGTCAACTCTGATATCATATTCAATGGCAATCGACAAGTTGATACTTACGTCCCTGCGTTCCACACCATTCCCGCGCCCACCAGTTGCCGAGAGGAAAGCCTGGATAGCGGCCAGGCTGCGTCAAGATCTTGGGAAGACCTCCGTGGTTGATTAGGCCAAGATTCCCTGGAGGAACCTCCCGACCAATCCATGAGATAGGATTCTGAGGAATGGTGTCACAACCAGAGGTCTGAATTCCAGGGCCAGAGATCAAATACCCACCTTCTTGGACATCAGACTATTTTTTCCGGACTGGAAGTTACATGGGTCAGTACGACGACCGTGATAGCAGATATTAAGGTGTCACCAACCTGATGGAGTTGCCTATCGAGTTTCTGTAATGCGACGATTACACCATCTTTACCAATGGGTACAAAAAACGGTCTGTCCTCGATCGCTAAGTCTGAGTCTGCCTTGGAGAAATTATGTGCGACAGGTTTGGCCCGGGTGGGTACTTCTCCATTGATCGTTAAATGGTGCTTGGATGGAAAGTCGTCGTTATGTTCCTTTGGTAGCTCTTTGCGATTAGGGGTGAACGCGGGACCAGAAACGACGGTAGAGCTGTCTGGCCAGACGTTCATGGAATCCATTGCAGCGGTGATAGCTAGGGGGCAGAATTTGATTTCGATTGGTGTACTGCGAGCATCGCGTGCCCATTATATGTGCGAAAGAACAATCACGGTGGATTCTTTGAAGTCCCGCTATGACACGTTCCTGACGAACTAGCGGAGCCAGTGAGGTAATACATTCCACACAGCTTTGTAAGGATCTACTATTAATTAGCGTCATTGTCAGAGTGGAAGAGACAACACTGCAGCTGGGTGCATTGTGCACACATGGCTACCCGCATTCCCAGGGCCCAGGTCCACCATCGGAATTCCACGGAGAGGCAGTGCACGTCCGCGGATTGCCCTCTCAAGCTTAGACTGCCTAGGGCTACCAAGATTCGGATCACACCCACGCCGTGTCCGCTCATACCGTACTGTAATTTTAGTCACTAGGAGATGCTGGCGGTGTGGGACCTGGGTACCGGTACTTGTCCGAGTCCGAGTCGGCAGCCTATTTGGTCACATGATTGCTCAAAGCACCGTTACGTTCCGGTTTCTTGTTGGCTTACTCCGAGAAGATGATGCAGCTACTTTGGCTGCTTCTGCTTTTTCTGTCATCCACAGCATTCTCATTAGAAAACATCGCCCAGGACTTATACTGGAGTACTTACCGCCCAGGTCTATATTTTGGTGTTCGCCCCAGGCTACCCCAGTCCCTCGTTACCGGACTCATTTGGTTCGGGACACAAAATTACCAGTCGTTCGGGAGTGCGCTGTGCATCATCATGTCCAGTGTATTACGGCTAACATCTCCCAGAAGCACGCCATGCATGCGACCAAGGCGACGGACTGGCTAGTTACACATGGTCCATATTTGACCCCCGTCAAGGTGGCATACAAGTTCTCAACGACACCCTTAACAACGTCGAAATCACAACCGAATTCCTCAAAGTTCCTGGTGGACAGCATGGGGGCAGCTGGGCTGCCCGCATCAAAGGGAAGCCCATCCAGCCAGGTACGTAACCAATACTGCCTGCATTGGTGAGTACGACCGAGTAATGCACAACGTAGAATACCCTTCCAGAGTTTCTACAATTTTCTACTTAGGACTTGAGGGACTCGGTGGTATTGATTTGATTACCGATGAAGATGAGAATGTTCGTGCATCTGATTTATACGTCAACATCCTTGCTCACAATTTCCAGGGGATTGATGGAACTATTGAGTTTTCTGGTACCACGCCTGACCTCGATGATTTCACAATTCGTATCATTGACGGTATGCACTTCTGGAATGCTGTCGGCATCATCGGGACTTATGTTCTTTCAGGCGCCACTAACGAGGCTATTACTTCTGGTCCTCATTCCGAATTGTTTTCCGACAGGCTAGGAAATTCTCATTTTGTAGGTTTGCGCGTCAACCCAGGACATATATGGACTGCAAAAGGTCGGTATCGTCCGCCCTATAAGTGTTTTCTCTTCACGCATTCTTCGCAGATTTGATCATGCAGAGTATTGTGAAGCATGCGGGACCCGTTGTAGAACAATATCGCCAGTCTGACAACCCACCAGACCCATCATTCGTACTCCAGCTTCCCGATGAGACTGTCACAGCGAGCAACCTTTTTGCTGTGCAGAAATTTTTCGATGGCGAATTCCAGTTTGATGTCTTTTTTGACAGCGCAAGTTCCCACCTGAAGCTAGACTGTATGTTCCTTGATTGTCATATTTCTCGCGTGCAAGTTCTAACACCTCAGCAGCTGCTATAATCGATCTTGGTATTCCCGCTCTGGCTTCGTCCTTCAATGATCGTTTTGAAGCTCGTTTACCTACTCCTGCTTCATTCGTTGTGTCCGACCACGAGGCTCTCGAATCTTTCAGTAAGGCAATTACGTCCAATCTGCTCGGAGGAATTGGTTATTTCTACGGAACTTCGATTGTCAACAAAGGCTTTGCATTCGAATGGGACCAAGATGACGATTACGATCACGACGGAGACGAAAGACAGAACAAACAACAAGGAGCAATGCTCACGGAGCCACGGGCCCTACTCACTGCTACACCTAGTCGCAGCTTCTTTCCAAGGGGATTTTATTGGTAACGTTCTGTCATACGATGTTTCACCTGTACTCAACTTCCTGTCAAGGGACGAGGGCTTTCACCTACTTCATATAGGGCAGTGGGACAACGACCTCAGCCTCGAGATTCTTCAGGACTGGATCAATCTTATTGATGAAAACGGTTGGGTTGCTCGTGAGCAAATCTTGGGTGAAGAAGCCCGCAGTCGTGTTCCACCCGAGTTCCAGACACAGGTACCCTTGTTCGCAAACCCACCAACGCTTACGATGGCAGTCACTGCGTTCATCGAACGTCTTGCGGCTCAGACCGACGGCCCTTCTGTCGCGGACCTCGGCATGGATTTTGCAATGGGCAGCAATCAGGTTCCACTCTCCGGGTCTGTCGATTCGACTGAAAGGGGGAATGAGTATCTTTCACATGAAAAGGGGCTCCATTTCTTGCAATCGGTGTATGTTCCTTTAAAGCGTCATTATGACTGGTTCCGCCGTACGCAGCGCGGACAGATTAAACAATACGGCCGAAAAGCACGATCACGCACAGAAGCCTACAGATGGCGTGGACGCTCCGAGACGCATATTCTCACCAGCGGGATGGACGACTATCCGAGAGGACCACCACATTCGGGTGAACTGCATCTGGACCTCATCAGTTGGATGGGCTTCTTCACACGGACGATGCGTGGTCTAGCTGAATTTATCGGGGAGACCGAAGATGCGGAAAGTTTCAAGGAAATCGAGAAAGCCATCATTGAAAATATTGATGGTATGTTGTTCCACGAGTTACCAAGCAAGATGGCAACATTTCCTTTCAATCCCAGATCTCCATTGGAACGAAGATGCCAATATGTACTGTGACGTTGGAATTAGTTCAGATGGTGCGCTCCACCATCTTGCTCCATATTTCATCTTTCCTAACCATGTGTAGACGAGTCCGAGCACGTGTGCCATAAAGGCTACCTTTCGTTATTCCCATTTATGCTCTCCCTTCTACCTCCTGATTCTCCTCATCTTCTCCCCATTCTTGACCTTCTCCATGATCCCGATCATCTTTGGTCGCCGTATGGCATTCGTAGTCTCTCGGCTTCGCACCCCGAATTTGGACGCGGCGAGAATTACTGGAAGGGACCGATTTGGATTCAGATGAACTACATGATCTTGAGCTCTCTATTCAAGGTGAGGCCTAATGTGCTCGGTGTGGATATGTGGAGTTGACTGGTTGGATAAACAGACATATGCTGCTGTCGAGGGTCCTTACCGGTCGTATGCCAAAGAAATTTATACCGAGCTACGGAAGAATGTTGTAGAAAATGTCTTTAAGGTATGTTATTTGGTGATCTTGGTCGTTGTCTCTACTGACAGCATATTTAGGAATACGAACGAACTGGGTATGTCTGGGAACAGTACGATGCGCTTACGGGCGAGGGGAGAAGAAGGTAAGGCCTCTCATGCATTCAATGAGAAGTGTTGACGTTGTATCCCAGCCATCCGTTCACTGGTTGGACGTCCCTCGTTAGTCTTAGTATGTGTCACGTTATTTTATCTTCTGTGTGCACGCCTCTGAATTCCTTGCAGTCATATCTGAAAAGTACTGAAAAGTACGGCGCTTTGCGCAATACATAAATGCTCCCATACGTTCTTCCTACGGTGCTTATACACCATCGGTGATCACAACTACGTGGTGAAGTCGGGCCTGAGATACCTTCTAAGTTACAACTAGTTCACATTGTCAACGAGACGGAGTGCGTGTTCGTAGCGGAACACATTGGTGAATGTACTTAGCGCTTTGCGTGAGCCTATCTCCCAAAGCACACAAGTGCATAAAACCGCATAAACCGCCGTATTAGGACGAGACTTGTGGGACATAGCAAAGACATACACCTAAAGCGTACGGTCGACAGGACAACTTGTAAACGATCCGGCACACTATGCGAAGAAAAATTTGCGTACAGGCCACGGGTGCTTCCTTATAGTTATGCGGCAAAACTATGAACGCTATTGATCAGGTGTAGGAAGATGCCAATGGCATCTGCAGCGTAACCTTGGGGTCTCAGCCCTCTTGCATCACCTCCTCTTCCGGTTGCCCCACCTGCCCACCACCCGCACTCAAGCCCTTGACTCCGAAAGTCACGCAGCGCACGTCTAATGTCCTCATGTTGATCAACACGAGTATCCCTGTCTCGGCAAAGCTTGGCAACAGGACCACCCTGCACTGCCTGGATTGCTCCCCTTCGTCATCTTGATCCGGACCAATCAATGTTGTGGCGAATTCAGGCATCCCTCCGACGACGTAGATGTCTGGTGTTTCACCAAGGACAAACGGGTCACGTTCGCGGTACGGATGACACCATAGCGTGTCCGGTGCGGTCGGGGCAATGTGTCGCCATCTGAGAGTCAATTCCGCAACCGATAGAAACGTGAAAGGGGGGGATGGAAGGTACTTGTATACGTCAAGAACGGGTTGACCAGATGTCACCAACACGTTCCGGGTGACCGACGGCCTGCTGACACTTGAAGTGGGCGAGCGGGGCCCTTTGGATGACAAGTCTTCGGAGTCCGCGCCACATCGGAGCCGGAGCCAAACAGGGTTTGTTTCGCGATAGAATGTTTCGAAGTCCGCTGCTCCGCTGAACATGGCACGAGGAAATGGTTGTTGGGGTAAGATTGCCCCTGAGGGATCATTTGGGCCAGGTAAAATATGTAGGGGAAGAGCCGATGCCAGGTCTTGAAGATGGGCAGAGAGGATGGTGTTCGGATGTGGAGAGAAATCTGACGGTGTTACAGCGCTCGACTTTTTCTGGTTGTAGGATATCAGCCGTGCGCGCACTGTAATACCAACGACTCACTGCCGTCTTTTCATTTTCATCGTTTCCGTTCTCGGTGTCTGTGACCACCACGAGTGAGTTTCCTGCAATGATGAGGCGCGTGATTTGCGACGCGGCTGTGTGATCTTCGTGCCCACCCACTTCTCCGAACAGGTACTCCACCAACATTTGAATTTGCGCGTCTGCTTGAACCTCTGCTCCGATAGATAGCCCTGACACGACGGCCAGGTATTCGTCCGGTTGAGGAGTACTGTACATTAATGCGTTAAGAATGCGAATGAGAATCTTCGTAAGTAGACCTGCCTATCCACATGCATACTATTGCTAGTGGTGTCTTGCTGTTCTGCAAAAGGTGCGAGATCAGCAAAACATGTGTCAACGACCTCGAATTCTCCGCCCGGGGTTTCCATGCCAAGTGCAGCGATGATGATGCCGGTGACTAAATGGGTTGAGACTAGTTTCTGGCCCACAAGCATAATTCGCCCGGACTCGTCCTCTAGCATGATGCTGTCCTTGTCTGAATATATTTTGTCTCTGGATTGGGGGGGAGGTAGCGCATGCTTCGGTACACTGAGCTAAACGGGGACCAGGACTGGATCATGCACCTACATCTCGGCCGAGGTCTTCGAGGACATTTGGCTTGAGTGGCATGTCCATGTAAACAGTGCCTAATATCCAGCAGAGCTGAGATTTGACGACATCCAGTACCCTTGGGACATACACAGGACTTCCTGGAGCAGAGTGAGTGTCTGCTCTGTTCTGCGACCGCGAGTCACTTACCATTGAGGTCTTTCCATTTCGCGTGTGCTCGCTCGAGCACGGGCTTTTTCAACATGGCAAGTCTAGTGAAATAAATATTGGAATATTGGTGCTTGTAAGAACGATTCTTTGCATCGATGAGGAAGGAAGGCGAGCTGGCTGTTGAGGGCAGGAGCTCGCTGGGGAGCCGGGTTAGAGGCGTTGGAGGGGTTCCGCTGTGGAACATGAATGATGTGGTCGAAGCGATGGACGGATTGGCTTACAATTGGTGCATCGAATCTACGATCGCGTAAACTACCCTGGTCGCGACAAGACGCGTATTAGTAAACCGCAATTTCGTCGTCAATTACATAAGAGTTACAAGCCAGCAGTGCAGAGTGCATCGATACAGCGTTATCTTCACCCCCCCATGTCTCTCTCAAAGGTCCATATCTCCCTTTCTCTTCCTTATCCACCGCTCATCCCTCCCACAGCACATCAACCCCGAACGACTCATTCGCGAGTCCAAGGTTATCTTATCTCTGCCCCCTTTCAACCGATCGCGCTCACCGTTTTATTCAACAGGACAAGAAATCCCACCATCACTTCAACGCCGCCGCTGCCAACAAGATCTCCCACCCATATGGCGCGCGTTATGGAACCGAGTCGCTCCCAAAGTACCACATACCCTTGAAGGGCACGGAGGCCGAGACTGCATACCAACTTATCCACGATGAACTGAGCACTGACGGTCATCCGACACTCAAGTCAGTTTCTGCTATCCCTCTAGTACCTTACTCTTTCTCACCTACGTTATAGCCTCGCCTCCTTCGTACAGACTTGGATGCCCGAGCCCGCCCAAAAACTCATGGTTGAAAACATGGCCAAGAACTTGATCGATCAAGATGAATATCCTGCAACCCGTCAGTATTTTCTTAATTTTGAGATCCAGATTCCGTGACGACATGCCTTCTCAGAGCTCATTCATACCCGATGCATCTCCATCCTCGCCGATCTTTGGCATGCTCCTTCATCCAAACAAGCAATCGGTACAGCCACTACAGGTTCTTCTGAGGCCATTCAGCTTGGAGGTCTCGCCATGAAGCGCATCTGGCAAGAACGTCGTAAGGCTGCTGGCAAGTCCATCCATGAACCTGGTCCCAACATCGTTATGGGCGCAAATGCTCAGGTTGCCCTCGAGAAATTCGCTCGCTACTTCGAAGTCGAATGCCGTCTGGTCCCTGTTAGCGCTGAGAGCAAATACAGGCTGGATCCCAAGAAGGCGATGGAGTTTGTGGACGAAAATACGATCGGCGTATATGTCATTCTCGGCAGTACTTACACCGGTCATTATGAACCAGTCAAAGAGATGTCAGATCTCCTTGATGAGTACGAGAAGCGCACGGGTCACTCCGTGCCTATTCATGGTGCGAGCATCCGTCGCTCCGTCGCTCTCCTCGACACTGAACTTGCTACAGTCGATGGAGCGTCTGGTGCATTCGTTGCGCCGTTTGCTCACCCAAAGCTTCAGTGGGATTTCAGGCTCCCCCGTGTCGTCTCCATCAACACCTCCGGACACAAGTTCGGTCTCGCCTACGTCGGTGTTGGTTGGGTTGTGTGGCGGTCGAAGGAATTCCTTCCAAAGGATCTCATCTTTGAACTCCATTACCTAGGATCTGTCGAATATTCGTTCTCACTTAACTTCTCTCGACCTGCAGCACCCATCATTGCTCAATACTTTAATTTCCTGCATCTCGGTTTCGAGGGCTACCGCTCGGTCGCTTTCGACGACCTGAAAAATGCGCGACTTTTGAGTCGCGCTCTTGAGCGCACAGGATGGTATACCGTGCTTAGCGATATCCACAGGCACAAATCAGACTTTAACCTCGATGAAGAGCCAGAGGTATGCTATCAGTCAGCGTATCACTCTATGACTCAGACGAGCCTCTTGCAGAACTATATCGAAGGACTTCCTGTGGTGGCATTCCGCTTCTCAAACAACTTCCAGGAGAAGTATCCAGAGCTCGAGCAGAGATGGATTCAAACTTTACTACGAGTTAAAGGGTGGATTGTGCCGAATTACGAGCTTCCCCCAAGCTTGGAAAGCGTCCAGATTCTGCGTGTGGTAGTTAGGGAAACTTGCACGGAAACGGTAGGATCTCAAGTTGTTTCTGTGCGCCTCGGTAAAGAAACTCATCGTTTGTCACAGCTGATTGATCGTCTTTTCGCCGACATCGTGAGTGCGCAGCCAAATTGACCCCGACGATACTAACACCAACTCTCGCCAGGTCGAGATCACAGAAAGTCTCATTGATCGTGCTTCGTCGGCTCATGCGCTCGATATTTTGGGCAAACCAAACCATGCCAAGGCCAAAGTTGGTCAGTTGGACAACGACTCTGGATCGCAGTCATCGGGCACATATGCCAAACAATGCTAGATGTAGAAGTAGAAGTGGCATGAAAGTAGACCGGGGAGTAAATTGAAACTGCTGATATGTCCAACGACTTGTACAATGTAGAGCCACTACCAATTGCAAGAACCAAGTAACAAACTCGAATAAATCTAGCAATCGCGAACTAAACCTTTGCTTAGTTTTTAAGTAGATCCTTCTTGAACAATCGGCAAGAACACGCGCGCATGACACGTTATTCGGGAGCGTTAGAAGTCCGTTTCTTACGTCGAGGGATGGGACATCAATAAATGGCACTAACGACGGGCAAGAAGGGCACGACGAAGAGCGCTGATTGACGAATTCGCCAAATATTGACTGTAGATTTCTGTCGATCATATTAGTGAGGTCCGCGACGAGACGGAATAAACTTACAGATTGCGGCATATTCGTCCCCCTGCAGAGAATCCTTGCAACCCATAGAACACTGACTTGTTGGTATTGTAGTTTCGAGCAACTTCCATGATGTCCTGCAATTGATCGGCTGTTCGTCGCGCCGCGGCCTCTGATAGCGCTTCCTGGTCACAGTGCCCCAATCGGACGCCAAGTGCCGAGCCGGGACACGCGTCAAGTCCGTGGAATAAGTGGGGACGAACCGAAGACGGCCTGCAGCCAATACGTGAGGCGCTTCGTGAATAGGTATACGGTAACGGCGGCGAGGTATGAGGCACTGAGAAAAATGCCGTCGTGATTGTGGTCGTCAACGCATCAGGAATCGCGACACAGAAAAAAGAAGGGGTAGAGGTAGGATTAACCCATCTGTACACGTTCAACTGCAGCAGGACACCCAATCCAAACGTCAACTGTCCGGGAGAAACGCGTGAGCAGCCGTAGGCGCGCCCCCCAGAAAAAAAAAAAGCACGTCGCTGCACCGCGTCAAACGAATGCCTTAGCATTGGACAGCGTTGGCAGCACCAGGACAGCAGTGGACTGGACTGGACTGACCAACTGCCTTGTCGAGGTCCTGATCCTACATGTCATTGATAATGAGGCCCGCACCACGTATCACAACACCTGTGATCGAGGGTGAAATGCTCGCCATTCGTGGACGAGATCCGTTTGCGCTTTGAGCTGAGCGGTCACGAACTAAATGAATGATGGGTAAGGTCCAGACCACTCTCCACCACGCTTACCTCGACAAAAAGTTGAAGATGGCATGTAGCGAGGCGCTCCTCGAGATCTCGGGGATTCGCGAGTGTAGAAGTGACGGTAGAATCATACGTCCAGCCGACTGCTGCATGATATGTCCACAACTCACGCAAGTCCTAAATAAAAACAAAATCGCGGTCACAAGTCACAGAGGAAGAGAACGGGATTCAAGAGACACCTTCGAGCTACTTCTCGAGGGGCGTTGCCACCAAATGAACCATGTCAGCGCGCTTCTGAATCAAGCCGTCCTCGTCCTCTTGGTAGTCGACTCGATGATAATTCACTGTACGTCGTGTTGCGGTCGGCGAGCTACGCGGCTTCGTCGCTTCGTGCTTTGGTGAATTCGTGGTCGCTTTGACCCAGGTCCTAGTTTCTACGGCTTTTTGTCAGTGCTCGTCCTGAGATGCCGTCAACATCGCGGTCAGACTCGGACACGAAAAAAAGCAAGTTTAATACGCCGTCCCACACGATCAACCCCTCGTTCTAAACTCCCTCCACCGTCTGTACCACGTCGAACCGCTCCGCACAACACCTTCACCAACGTCATCGGCGTAGATGGTCTCACCGCGAACGAAAATGGCGCTCCGGATCCGTCATCTATCTATTTCGGTCGTTGCGCTCGTGACGGCGTTCATGGTACGTCTGTTTGCTCCCATCCACTCCATCCAACGTTGACTTTTGTCGTAGCGTCGACCATGCTGCGTCGGCCACGCGCGACGCTCTCCTTTCCCATGCCCTCCAAATCGACCCTCGCCGGTGCCTGTCTCGCAGGGGGAACGAGATGAGGTGTTCATCGCCCTCTGCAAGTCCCCCTACCACCCGACGCGTCCAATGTACAGTCCCACACCGTCCTCTTGCTCAACGTGCTCCCCGTCCAGACGCGTATGGCCCGTGCCAAGTTACTATTGGAATGTGCACTGTAGCGCCCACCTAGACTCGGACGTGCTGGCCTCCTCAGGGGAGTGGAGTTGCTTCCAGTGACGATGGCCATGTTAAGGGCTAGTACCTCATGGGCTGGGGATGGTGGTTGCTCGCGACGCGGATGAGAGACGGGGACGCGAGAGACTATTTGGAAACGTGTTACACCGCGAGTGGATTTTTTTTTTGTGGCTCTCACTCCCGTCTCACCCCTCCCGCATATCTGGCATACTCATCGGTTATCTTGCAGTGCTCGTCTTCTTGCAGCGGCCCAAGGGTTTTCGACCACTCGGGGATTGTTGGGCTATCGCCTTCTTATATCTGCATCCATGCTCGCTTGAAAGGTCATCTGCGATGATATGTATTCAAGCAAGTCCTGGTTGATAGTGGTGCAGGAGATCAACCAGATGTTAAAAGAGATGCGCCAGTACCTCGAGTGGCACCTCAACATCGATTCCCTCATGCTCAAGAAGTTCTAGGACAAGATTTGCAAGGGCTTCGTCTATCCTGGGCCCTATCTTGTTTACATTGGCGAAGAAGCCAATGCCCTCTCTGACATCTGTACGGCGCCTGAACCCCTTTAACCTTGCCTCACCCCCGCCCCCGTACTCGCAACAAATCCGTACCAACACCTGTGGTTCTACCCGCGGGTCGCTTGCAATGATATGACACGACGACGTGACGTGGCGCTGCACGGTGGCAGTGGGCACCAGCTCTCCAACCTGCATGCCCATACTATCAACACCTATGCCAATGACATGACAGCGACGACACGACGCCTTGCCACGGTGGACGCCAATATACGACGACGACGCAGCGTGCTGGCGGCACCACAACGACGCCCCCTCTCCCCCTCCCCCACCCTACTCCCGCCCCAGACCTTGTCCACGGTGTCTCCACCTTCGGCGGCACCACGACGCAATAACACATTTGCAACGACGTTGCGACGACGACAGCTTCGCCAGTGCTCCTCTACGGTGCGCCAGTGAGGACGCTATGCGACGACGGCACATGCCCCCGACGTGATGACACGACGGCGTGACATGCTGGCGACACCACGACACAGCGACGACGACAACAACTTCCTGCACGTATAACGCTCATACACCTTATGACAGGGACGACCCAATGATCCGATGACCCTATGCGGTGCTACGATGCGACGACTGACACGACATCATGCCACAGTGTGGCACCACCACGATGACGACTCCTGCATGCACCAACACCTAGAGGATGCCATGCGGCGACGGCACATCCCCCCTCCCCAATGTGACGACACGATGACGACAACGCGATAACAAACACCACAAACGCGAGCAAATGGGTCAGCACCAACCTGAGCGCGCCGGGTGTAGGTGAAGGTATGGGTGTAGTACCACACTGGTACCCATACCTGTGATATTGCCTACAGAGATATCTTGTAACCCCAAGTAAATCACTCATGACACTTAATATGCACTGCTTTCACATGCTTCTGAGTTGCTTAGTATTACTGATGCTCCTAGCAGAAGGCTGTTTGACTCATTGAACCAATTCCCCTTGCAGTATACATTCAATGGTACTATACACAAAGAAACACGTTATCCAGGTCATGGCATATTGTAAAAAAGCAGTTATTATCACAGGATTTTTCAGTTTCAAAAGAAATGCAATGCAAATTCAAGGATCTCAGCAAATGATCCATCCTTTGAAAGGATCTCGGAATTCTCTCCAACTCTTTAGACAAGTGGTTGATGTACTTGCCTGCTTCAGAAAGAATGGCTACCTTTGCACAAGCAGCATGAATCTTGAGATATAAAGGTGAGGGCAAAGGTAGTCCTGGAACTGCAGAACTAAAAGTCACTACTGTTTCCTCAAACCAGAGACCAAAATCATTGAAGACTGTATGCAATTCCTGTGACAATGTTAGCAAATTCTCCAAATGATGGATATTGGAGCCATGAAGCTCCTCCCTAATTTGTGGATATCCAAAATGTTCTATAATTGCCCAAAATGAAGCTGCATGATGATGCTGTTCACTCATAGTAAATATTCATGTATCATATCTAAAGGAGAATAACCTACCTTATCTCCATCTCCATCTGCAATGCCAAAAGCTGTGGACTCATTAAATATGTGTTCATATTCTGCCTGCTTCATCCTCTCAGGATGCAAGATGTGCATGTACTGTCTCCCAATGTGATGGTCAACAGCACCACTAACAACACATGCAAAGTGGTCTCAAGCAAGTGCCTTGGGTCTATTAATCACTGGCAACCATAATAGAATATAAATCAACTCACATCTTTCCTAGCAGATCTATGTGAATGTGGGCTTTCCTCTAACATGTGCCTAGGCAGCTCCTTGAGTTCCATGAAGGATGGTCTAGAGGGATGAGACTCTGAAGGGACAGGTGTTGCACCTTTTGCCAGCTTAACTGGAAAACTAGCTCAACTAGACAATCCAATGATCATTGAAGGAATACTCACAAGCACAAATAAAGTTGTAGAGATACACCTTACCACAGTCTCCCATCTTACTGTGATCTCCTTCACAGCTGATCACCTCTTCTGATGGGCCCTCGAGAACCAAGTAGCCCAATATTCTGGCATACATGAGCTTCTAGTTGCCTAATCATTGTGTAGGCATTTGTAAGGGTGGGCAACTGGGCAACTTGTGGGGGCAACTTGGGAGGCCCGGGCTGACAGTACAGCTATGATGTTTGTCCACAGTTGCCTCACGGATCGGGAATACCGAATGAGTTGGCACGGCTCGGAATAAAGGCAGACAAATTCGCCAGGACAAAGCAGCGAGAGGAAGAAGCTCTGGCACAAGCTCCACCTGCACATCGCAAGGATGGTTCAAGTCGTGCCAGTGGTGGTGACCTTCACCGACGTCACCCGATGACCGAGTTGTAGCTATGCATCGATTATTTAGCACATCTTGTTGCTTTGTCATTTCTGAATACAGAATTCAGTTCCATTGCATACGATTTTCCACTTGCTTTCTACCTCTGCAGCTCGGTCTAAAATCCCAGCGTACTCCGAGAGCTCGTCGTATGTAACCTTCACACCGCCACAAACAACGAAGACAAGAGTCTTGGACCGCTTCTCTTCGGTAGAAAGCTCCGACTCGGGGTCCAAGATACGCCAGAACAACTCAGGGCTGTAGGCAGCCGACAAGGTTGTCGAACATGCGAGTTCAATCAGAAACTTGTGTTCATCTACATCAGCCGCGGCAGTGAACACGTTGGGGTCATACAATCGCTGGGCGTGACCGCTCACCTGCAAAGCCTCGCGCTGCGAACATTGCTAATTCATCCGGTATACATACACATTTTACTCCGCCGACATGATTCAAAGCCATGTACACCACTCCAGGTGCAGGCGACGTTGCTCCAAGCGAAGCCGCACGCGAGGTCAGCTCACTCATATAAGGGACCGCAACTTGGTATTCTTCGTTCATCTGCACGGTATAGGGTGCCTCAGGGGGTATATCGGTTGAAGGCCGTGGTATTTTCGAACGGAATCCCTGTGTGTTGAGCGAGTTAGCGTGGTAGAAGCAGTTGGACCCATGGGTCTCTAGTGCGATGATTGGGACTGAAAGTCAACTTGAGTCCCCGTACTGGTTATGGGTGGGCTCGCAGACGAACCGTTATCCCAGGCGACCGATCGGCACCCGAGGAGTATGCCTCCGATCAGGCCACCACCGCCGACTGAGCAGAATATTGCATCTGGTGGGTGAGGGAGTTGAGAATTCATCTCGCTGACCATTGAAGAGTGACCATTCCAGAGAACTGGATCGTCATATGAAGAAAGTACAACGCTAGACGAGTATTAGATCAATATACACGAGCAATCAAGCGGATGGACGTCCGACGCACGCATGGGGATCTTGCTCTGCAGCTTTGTACATAGCCTCTAACGCTTCGGAATAGATCTGGCCAACCAAGACTACATTTGCACCTTGCTTTCGGAGCATGTCTTGCGTGTCCTTTGCCACAACGACAGGAAGATAGACAGTGCACTTGACTGCAAGTGTCCGCGCAGCGATCGCAGCGGCGAGGCCAGCATTCCCTGAGGACGCAATGAAAACATGCAATGCAGGACCATGCGTTGCTTTGGATTGTTGAAGTCGGAGCGAGATACCTCTGTATTTGAAGGACTGAGATGGTTGGAGGTTCTGTTTGTCGACTCGGGTGAGCTCAACATGCACCACGATGCGAATTTTGGGAGTTCCTCACTTCGAGTTTCAAATACGCTGAACAACCTAGACGATCGGATATATGGCTCGAGTAGATCAAAGGCGTTTCTATCCAGATGCCCTTCGGGGAAGCAATCTCAGTGAGGCTGACACTCCCCATGTCGTAGCTGTGGGTATAGCGTCCCCATTCTCCGTCGTTGTTCGTTACTAAAGAACGACGTGAGGGCAAGCAGTTCCCAGGTGATCTGGATGGGTATATCATGAACAAAAGTATAGTGTACTACTAACTTCGCGGAGTCGTGGGTGAGAAATCCTCGGCCCGGTCACTCTGCTGCGTCTCCATCCAACTTTGACTTCAGCCCTTTCTCCATGTTTGCAAACTTTCCTCAGAAACTCACCGCGCCTTTGGGTCTTCTTTCAGACGAAGCCAAACTCTCTTTCCGCAGTCGCCCCGAGGGAATCTCCAAGCTAATATCCACCAGGGTATGTATTGTCTACTAGTCTACTTGATGGCGCGTACTAAATCATCACTCATCACTGGCCTACAGAACATTGCCGAGAATGATACATACTGGGATCAGGTTCGTCATTTGTTGAAACATTCCGCCTTGGCGTTTCACTCGGCGTCTGCAGTACTTCATCTTGTTCGATTCGCCGTCAGATGTGTTTTCGCTCATCTCGCCGCAAGACAGTACGTAAATATTCTGCATTCCACACGCCATGGCACTGAATTTCGTGGCTAGTTCGTCGTGCGATGTTGGAGGCTCCCGAAAATGTCGTCGCCTTGATACGAGTTCTCACCTCACGGTTATTCAATCTGGTTTCTGACCACACATTTCCTTCCCCAACCGGCGTCTCCGTAACTTCATATGCGACGTCCCTTATCAAGTCTGCCACAACAGAACGCAATGCCACGAAGGAGGTTTTGAACGCTATCCGTGTCCTCCAGAGAGTATTACCCGTCGTCTTCGAGGTCGAGGGTGAATCGAATGCTTTTGAGTTGGAAGTACTGTGGAAGAAAGTCGAAGCTGACAATGAAGACCAACGCCCCGCTGAAGAAGCACCCCAGTTCGTGATCGAGGACGACGATGACGAAGGGAGCGAGCATGGCGATGCCACGAGGCCCACTTCCCCAGGTTCGGGATCCAAACCAAACCCAGGGGAAAGACTTTTGCCATCTCTCGGCGAAAAGCTGTTTAGCTGTATTAACGACCTTCTATTTTGTTGTGGGTTTACCCTGCCTGTCAAAATACAAGTCGACCATTACAAGATCAACTATGTTATTTGGTGCGCTTGTTGAGTTGCCACAATCAGTTTGCATATGACGACCGATCGTAGGGAGAAAGGTGTCGGTACTACCACCGATCCGGGTCCGAGCACCCAATATGATTCGAATAAAACCGAGGTTCTGCGCCTGTTCCTCGTGTTGTTATCGCGTCAAATGTACGTTTCTCCCGGGTTGTTGTTCAGCAAACCATCATTCTACACACTTCACGTGGTCCGAAAAACTCCTCGCCGGGATGTATTAACGTTGTTGTGCTCCTTGCTCAACACGGTCGTAAACTCCTCAAAAACATCGAGTGTCACCATCGCGAGCATGGCGGGCAAACTTCCGTATAATCACCTGATGTTCAAAAGCGAAGATCCGAGAAGTGCTCTCGTCGGCATTTGTCTACAAGTCCTTTGTGTTCTGCTTGACTTTCAGAGTGGGCCCGCCCGTGATGCCTCATCAGGAAGCGGAGAAACGGCGACTTCCGCGCCGACCAGCAAAACAAACGCTTTTCGGTACTTCTTGGCGAAGTTGGCAAGTCGCTCTTAGTCAGTTCATGGGAATTGACTGACTCTCATTCAGCACCGTGTGCAAGACTTTGCTTTCATGCTGGACGGCTTCACCAATTTCTTGGAGCAACAACTTGCCGTCACAAATAACTTGCTTCCGGGTTCCAAAAAATCTGTTCCATACGTGCCGGAGATCAGTATGTAGCTTGCCAGAACGCAAGCGTGACCACGTTCTCACCTTCGTCCAGTCATCCTGTTTTGGAAAATGATCGAGTTGAACAAGGTTGGATTCATCGAACCTTACTTTTTGCTCGCTTCATTTCACCACTCCAGAAATTTCGTGCATACCTTTTGGACTCTGACAAAGCAACGGACGTATTGGCGTACCTTTTGTGCTATGGTCTAGACATCAAAGACAAACCCCGTAAGTCTATGAGAAGGTCATCACTACGGCGGACTTGAATGGACCTACTTTATAGAGCAACATGGTCATTGTCGTGCCTTGTCTTATATCATTCAGACGTTGTCAGCTGAGCCTGCGTTCGGCAATAAGCTTCCGACCCCTATCAAGGTCTCAATACCTGCGAAATGGGCAACACCTGGAACAGCTGCCGATTTCATGATTACGGTGGGTCATCGAGCAACCTGTTAACCACCCATTTCAGCTGCTGAAGGTAGCTCAGGCAATATATTCAATGATAGCTACGACATCGGGAGCGCTCAATTCGCTATACCCTGCTCTAATCATTGCTCTGTGCAATGCCGCACCGTATTTTAAGAACCTCTCAGTTATTTCGTCAACACGACTCATTCAGATGTTCAAATCGTTTTCGAACCCGCGATTTCTCCTTTCTGACGAAAGTCATCCTAGGCTGCTCTTTTTTATGTGCGTATCCACATTGATTTCATCAAGATTAATTGCCAATGACTATAGGCTTGAGGTGTTTAACTCGGTGATTTTCCACCATCTGTCCGAAAATCCAAATCTGTTGTATGGGATCCTCACAGCGCATAATATATTCCAAGAACTCGGCACCTTCACCCTAGCTCGAGGACTGCGCGAGATCAAGCGTATCGAGCTTGCTAGAGAGGAACAGTCCGCTCAAGCAGAGCGCGACAGGAAAGGGTTCGGTCGCCAAGAAGATGACCTCGAGAGTGGAGACCCGCATGCAGAGAAGGTTCGGTTGTTACAGCAACAGGAAGGTAACTTTGATCGGGAAGCTGAGTCATCCCGTGATCCCAACGTGGAGGTCGAGGAAGGATCAACTACTACACACCCAACGCTTCCGCAAAGCTCTGGGAGCGCTCCCAGCACCCCAACGTCTGAGAAGGCCAGGGGAAAAATGAGAGAAAGGAGTTCGCTCTCGTTGGATGCAAATAGTAGTGCTGAAAGACTTGCGAGTGCAGGGATCGGACGGAATGGCTTCGTACCCACTCAGGAATGGGTGAGTCTGTTCGAGGCAATACGCAATCGGTGCTAAACACGTTTGTTCTAGGTAACTTCCTGGCAACAAGGGTATGCAGCCCGCCTTCTTGATTGTTGCTTATCAAATTATGAAATGTCTGTCTAGGCTACCCCTTGACACTGTAATGCTTGTCATTTCGGAGCTTCTACCCAAAGTCCAAAATCTGCAAGCAGGTCGGCAAAAGGCAAATACTACTAGTGCTATCACAGATTTCCTGCAGAGCGTCACACTTATAGACGTCCTTCCACCACGGCCCCAGGTGTATCCTCGGAGATTCATGGTCTGTACTCCATCCATCCTGCTATCTCTCGCTGACTATTTGACCAGTGGTCGGATGCTTCCATCGTCTGGCTCACTTCGTTGATATGGGGAGAGGTTTATGTGCATGGGATGTCACCTCTAGGAATCTGGAATTCTACCAACGTTCGGCTGTTCCTCGTCAAGCATACCCAGGTGCAACCGCGTCAGATCACGGAAACGGTGTCGAGCGTTGTTGGTGGGCTATTTTCTCCTGCGAGGCAAAGGTCAGACCACGCATAAATGACGCGGAGGAGTGTCGGGCTTGTTACTTGACTCCTATCTGACGTTTGTATGTAACGGTCACCCGACAAGGAAACCTCTTGCACATAGTCGTCCTTTATCAATTCAATATTAGTATCACTGTGTTTGTACTTTACCTTGGGATGGTCTTGGACTATTGTATCCCCACTTATAACATTTCCTATACACTCAGTTTTTAAGAATCGGCGCTGAATGTGACCCTACTACTCGGTATGTATCGGTGTATCTCTTCCGCTGTTATATCCAGATTCTATTGAATGCTGTTCGTACCTCTTCCGAGTCGTGTGCGCCACTTGCCGCGATGCTTTTTTCAGTCTCAAGGTATCCAGAAGTATTAGGACCCTTAATTTTCGCTTCCCGGAACGCTTCTGAAGTTGTGGACACTCCATTCATCAGAATTAACTGGGTGACCGCAAGATCGACACCCCTTCCTTGAAACGCGGAAGTATACTTGGAAAGTGAACTCGGAACAATTGGACCGTACGACAGTAGAACAGACTGGGGAAACATGTCCAACTTCTCGTGAGCAGTACGTCGCGCAACAGCTTCCAAACAGCCATATATGTTCACCCGTACATCGAGGCGTGGCTGCGGTTCAAACAAAAGTAAGGAAATGCCTACTGCAAAGCTACCGGGCTGCAACTTAAGCCACCCATCCAGAGACATGACCTGTGTAGTACATCACGGGCCGGTGCACTGCTCGATCTGCATCGCTTCCACCATATGACTCGAGAATCCACCCAGCTATAGGCGGACTGTGTCATGATGGTCAGACGATTGATCGACTGGTCTATTCGACACGCACCATCAAGTATCCCACAGACCAGGAAGTGACGACCAGCACGAAGCCACCCTCAATTTCGAATCGTAGACGTGCGCCACAACAGTTTGTGGAGTGGCAAAGCAGCTTCCATTTCCAACACCGTTGCATAGAATGAATACAATGAACGGAGCAAGCGAGTTGGACGGCGGCCAGATCACCACCGCGCCGACTGCACTCGGAACGATAGCCAGGCTACTCAGCGGACCGACTCGAACATCACAGAAATAGCCCAGGCCGCCGCGACCGATACCGGATGCAATATCTCGAATACACCAGGAAGAACTGAAGCCAAGCTGGCAGAGATGTTAAGTAAATAATTGGTGCATAGCTATAACTCGGTCATCGGGTGACGTCGGTGAAGGTCACCACCACGACTTGAACCATCCTTGTGATGTTTGTGCAGGTGGAGCTTGTGCCAGAGCTTCTTCTTCCTCTCGCTGCTTCCTCCTTGCGAATTTCTCTGCCTTTATTCGTGCCAGCTCAATCCGTATGGCCTCCTGATCCGTGAGGAGGCGCTGGCGGACACAGACTCGATGAGACATGGTTGTACACGCACAAGACATCGTCACACATACCCGCTGGGATTCGTCGACACGAGGAAATAGACGTTCCTTGTACTATCGGACAAGATATTATCCAATGGTGGATGCAAGTGCGTTAGAGACATACCGGAAGGACGTTTTCGTGGTACCATTGTGGGTCACCAAAATGCAGAAGGGCAAAGACTGGTACAAAGAGATAGAGGCCAAACTTGAACACCTCTAGACTTGGTCCTCCCATGGTATTTGTGAGAGATGGTCAAGTACTCGATGGGACGGCGTCGAGGCTCTGAGACGGATCGCTCAGGATGAGAAACTCAGTAAATTCGGGAACCAGTGACCTCCCCAGGGGGGGTCCCGGATCAGTCGGGATTCGGCCCGACCAAGGGGTCAGCGGCGGCCTGCCTCTGCGATTTAGAGGCCCCCGTGCCATAATGGCGTGCGCCCAGCCAGGCCGCCATCTGTGAAAAATAGTATATATGTGCACTGGTCTCTGACCAGCTACCGAAAAAAAGCTTTTTGAAGGACCGATTGGAGAAAAAGCCACGAAGTTCGAGAAAGCTACATACAACCCTCCGACTCGGACAGCATCCGACTTATAATTTAGGCGAGCCGCGATGTGGTCTGCTGATCGGCGGCGGCCGGCACTTGACATCGAATTTATCGATGAGGATTTGCAAGACAATGCTCCAGCCGGTGACCCAGACCATCAGCAAAGACTAGATCATTGGCGAGACCTCGCCTTCGCTCAAACCATTGTGGGGGTAGTGTGTGTCACATCCCTGACAAGGTGTATGCTTCGAAAAAAAAAACGGAAGTAGAGGCCAGGAAACATAAGTTGTTCCTCCAATGATGATGCCGTAAGTGAAGAGTTCACCCACACTCTTTACACTGAAACGACTCAGAATCAGACCAATTTCAAGCAAAAAGCATCCCTGACAGTATGACAGCTTTCTGAGTACCCAGCTGGTGAACTACTTGAACACAGCACGATCGCGACCCAAGAGACAACCACCTACTAATGTCAAAGCCAGGTGTGAAATCCTGCGCAACTTTGTCTTTTGCAAGCGTTGCCTGGAAAACACCTCATGAGTTGAATCTGCCGACGTAAGATGCCCTAGAGTGGAACTAGATGAAGTAGTGCAATTCTCACCGGGAACAAGTGCATACGTTATGAGCAGGCAAAAACAACTCAGCGTACCAGCAGGCGCAGGTAGCTCGTGATGAACGGACGAGAAATCACCACTGATAGAGTGAATGACTCCGGAAGGGGTTATTTGGCTGGAGTTTTCATAGTAGGAGCAATTGACGAATTTCGCTCAAGGGATTATTATCCGACGTTGAATATGAGGACCATGACTGGGGCGGACTCGGAGGATCCAATAGGGCGACAGAGACATGTTTATGTACAGCGAAATTTGGGAGTGCGATGAACTCGAACTTTATAAACTGGTCAGGTAATGACCATGCTTCCGAGAATAAACTAATCGTCTTGGTGGAGTTCTTTCCATGCTTGTTCGGTTTTGAGCCGCCGCTCTTTGGCTGAGGCACGATTGCGACTGGAACGACTGCGGCTCTGCGGGGAATCAAGATGAGAGGGTACACGGGAGGCTCTATACGTACTTCTTTGCGGAGACATTGCACAAGAGCGGACTTCTGATCGTTACAGGCACCGGTCAAGCGTCTCCAGTTGCTTGCGTGGCAGACATCAAGGGCCTCGATGAACTGGCGACAGGCTGTGTGACAGTGTGAGGATAAATGCAGATAATTGAATTCAGTGGCACGCTCACCGTCGCGGTTGTCGGAGAGTTGAGGGTGCATAATAAGGAGCAAGTTGTCTGCCGTGAGAGTCGAGATCTACTAATACTATTTAATCAGTCGCACTTATCATTCTTCTTTCGTCTTCCTCCATCACTAGTCATGGCTCAGTTTACTCCAGCAGATTCGACCTGCATCGCGACTATCCGCACCCTCGCCGCAGACGTCGTCGGCAAGGCCAACTCTGGACATCCCGGTCGGTGTTATCTTTCTCCCCTGTCCCCCCACTCACATCCGTCTGCCAGGAGCACCCATGGGCATGGCACCCGTCGCCCATGTGCTTTTCACTAGGTGATCACTGTCCAAAACCATTGACTCCGCTTTGCTTACGGAGGCATTTAGGTTCTTCAACGCGAATCCGAAGAGCTCCAAGTGGTTCAATCGCGACCGCTTCGTGCTGTCGAACGGGTGAGCTCTCTCTTGCTCTCTGCGTATCATCTACTCACATCATCGCTCCCTAGACACGCGTGAGTGGATCGTTACTCTCATCGTGTACACGATCCCGACATATCGCCGAATGCAGTTGTGCTTTGCAGTACATTCTGCTGCACCTCCTTGGGTATAAACTGTCCCTAGATGACCTCAAGGCATTCAGACAACTCGATTCACTCACTCCTGGCCACCCAGAGGCACACCACACCGACGGTAGCACAATTCATCACAAGCGCCCCTATCTCGTGTTCTGACAGGCATTCGTATTCAGGTATCGAGGTCACCACTGGCCCCCTTGGTCAAGGTTTCGCGAATGGTGTCGGTCTCGCCATCGCTCAGGCTCATCTTGGTGCTGTGTACAACCGCGACAACTTTGATCTTATAAATAACTACACCTATGGTGGGTGTCGTTGACACGTTATGCGGGCGCCTTGTTGACGTTTCGGGCCGTCAGTCTTCACAGGAGATGGCTGTCTCATGGAAGGTGTATCCTGCGAGGCTGCATCTCTTGCTGGACACTTGCAGCTAGGCAACCTCATTGTTGTATGTAGCATCTCACGTTCGTGAGACACCTTCGCAGTATTCACGAGTGTTCCCAGATCTATGACGACAACCGTAAGTTGGCGTGCTTCTATGGCACAGTGTTTCATGATCTCCTTCTGGACAGATATCACCATCGACGGTGATACTGCCGTTGCATTCACCGAGAATGTCGGACAACGGTTTGCGGCATATGGTTGGCAAGTTCTTCATGTCGAAGACGGCGACAGGTAATGTGTGAATGTTATATTATCTATCTTGGCCAACCGCTCGTGCTAGCGACCTCGGGGAAATCTACAACGCGATCGCGGCCGCACGCCGTGAGAAGTCCAAACCTACTCTCATCCGACTCCGAACGACCATTGGGTACGGATCCAAACAACAGGGTACTCACGGTGTCCACGGTTCTCGTACGTGGCAGAATTATTACTTCTTTCTCCCCGGGTCTATCTAATCTCTCACATAGCTCTTAAGGCCGATGACATCCAAGCTCTCAAGAGTAAAGTCAACTTCCCACCGGATCAGTCTTTTTACGTTCCTGATGAGACGTACACGACATACCGGGCAGCTGCCCTCCGGGGAGCCGACGTCGAGGCAGCTTGGACGACCTTGCTTGCGGGGTACGGCAAGGCTTACCCGACTGAGTATGCGGAACTTACACGCCGTATTGCCGGAGATCTTCCAAAAGGGTGGGAGAATGCGTTGCCGGTCTACAAGCCAGGCGACGCCGCACTGGCGTCCAGGAAATACTCAGAAATTGTTTTGACTGCCTTGACACCCAAGCTTCCCGATCTCCTGGGTGGCTCGGCAGATCTGACTGGCAGTAATTTGACTAAAGCGAAGGGCACCGTCGACTTCCAACCCCCGAGCACCAACCTGGGAAGTTACTCGGGAACCTACATCCGTTATGGTGTCCGTGAGCACGGTATGGGTGCGATCGCTAACGGTCTGGCGGCATATGGGGGTATTGTGCCTTTTGTCGGAACCTTTATGGTGCGTCGGATACGTACTAGATACACTCGTACCTCACGCATCGAACGCAGAACTTTGTATCGTATGCTGCTGGTGCTGTGAGGTTGTCAGCTCTCAGCAAGCACCGGGTAATCTGGGTTGGTGTGTAGCATTCTGCCTTGTGCTTTCGACCTGCTGTTAACCTCGTCTATTCATTTCAGCAACCCATGATTCGATTGGCCTGGGTGAAGATGGCCCTACTCACCAGCCGATTGAAACGGCTGCGCACTTCCGTGCCATGCCGAATATCGACTTCTGGCGCCCCGCGGATGGCAACGAGACCTCCGCGTCCTACCTGGTCGCAATCCAGAGCAAAGAGACGCCTTCCATCCTCTCTCTCTCCCGCCAGAATCTTCCCAACCTGGAAGGATCCACGATTGAACGCGCTGTGCGCGGTGGATATGTATTGTACGAGGTAGCGGGTGAGGACTTGACTATTGTTAGCAGCGGAAGCGAGGTTGCGATCGCATTGGAGGCTGCGAGCAAGCTGAAAGCTGAAGGCTTGAAAGTCCGTATTGTGAGCTTGCCGTGCTGGTCTGTGTTCGACAAACAGGACAAGACATATAAGTTGAGTGTGCTGAGGAGTGGAGCCCCGATCCTGTCGTTGGAGGCATTGTCAACGGTTGGATGGCAAAAGTACAGTCACGAGGCAAGTGTCTACTGTGTCTGGTGTGACGGTTATATTGACGACGGGTCTACAGCAATATGGCTTACCAGCATGGGGAGCATCGGGTCCGTACCAGAAGGTCTACGAAAAGTTTGGTATTACTGGCACAAGTACGTATGTTTGGTTGCATCTGTGACTTGGCTGACCCGCCGCCGCAGACATTGCTAGCGTCAGCAAGAAAGTGATCAGTTTCTACAAGGGCGCAAAAGTTGTTTCTCCTCTCGAAAAAGCATTGTAGAATGATTAGGTTCTGACGAGTTCGATAGAGTTGGCACAATGTGTAGCCTGTAAAATCACGAATAGATGATCGACTTTAGATTGAAGTTGGCGTGCTTGCGGAGATGCAGGACGCATCAAGGCATTATGGATGAGTATCGATAGTTGCGAAGTCTACATGAGATTGGCAAGTCTATTTTCGGCGGACAGTCATGTTATCCCAAGCGGCTCTCTCCTCATTCTCTTTAAGGACAGACTCGACATGAGGCTTGAGGTAACGAACGTCCTACGAGACAAACATCAGAATGAGTCACGAGGAACATATGGGGTAGCGCATACGTCTTTGGCTGAGATCCACTGGTCCTTGGGTAAATCCTTGTGGAGTGTACTTGCGTGTAGTGACAGCTTCATGCGGTATGCACGGTCGTACGCTTCACGGGGCGTCAGACGTCCCAAAGCCTATTTATACATAACGCGCCGTCGGTAGTCAGAGAGAAAGCCAGGTCAAAGGCAGCGGACGCACCCTCTGTACGTCAGGCGTTTCCTCCAATTCTTTGTTGACGTGAACATTGAAACCCAAGACCAAGAAAGCGGGAAAAAAACACGTACGGAGGTCGTCGTATTTGAGGCCCATCCGGCGGTAACCCATCAAGTCGGCGTACCAGTGTGCGATGGGGGTGACGAACCTCTTGAGGGAGCGGGAAGAGCGCACGTACGGCGCAAGAGATGGCCCGAGCGCGTTCATCAGCATGTTGGTTAGAAAGTTTCCACTCGGAGTCGGGTCGGGTCTGTTCGGAAAGCGAGTATTTGTCCTTGTTTATTTGTGATCGTAAATTGACCGATAAGATAAAAATCGTCCATTTCGATCGATACCCTCCATCGCTCGTCCAAAATGCCCCAAGCAAACGTTCGAGAACGCACGTACATCATGGTCAAGGTGAAACCATCGTTCTTTCCTCACACCATCCATCCAACAAACCAACACAGCCCGACGGCGTCGACCGCGGCCTCATCGGCGAGATCCTCGCTCGTTTCGAGAAACGCGGCTTCAAACTCGTCGCAGCCAAGCTCGCCCAACCCACCAAAGTCCACCTCGAACAACGTACCTTTTTTGTTTTGTTTTCGTGCTCAATACCCTACCGCTCACTCTTTGCACAAAGACTACGCCGATCTGAAAGAAAAGCCCTTCTTCCCCGGCTTGATTCAGTACATGCTGTCCGGCCCCGTGTTCTGCATGGTATTGGAGGGCCTCGACGCCGTCAAGACTGGCCGTGCGATGCTCGGCGCGACCAACCCGCTCGCGTCCCAGGCCGGTGCGCCGCTTTTTCCCCGCCCCACGCAGCACCCGCTGACCTCGGAGTATTCAGGGACCATCCGTGGCGACTACGCCCTCGCTGTCGGTCGCAATATCTGTCATGGATCCGATTCCGTCGAGAACGCGGAGAAGGAGATTAAATTGTACGTTGCTTTCCGTGATCGGCGTACAGGTTGTTCATCTCGCGCTCCCTGTCATAGGTGGTTCCCTGAGGGTACCGCCCAGTACAAGCTTACCCAGGCGGAAATGATATACGAGTAGACGGACTGATCCGCCGATACTTTAAACCGTCATGTATTATTAGACATTGCAAAGAAACGCACTCGATCGACGTCACAAGCGGAACGAATAAAATAAGACTACATAATATTGTTACCACTAAGGAGAGAATTGATACATGACATGCAAAATGGTATGCAATGAAGATGAGGTACAATGCAACTTGGAGTATCGATAAGATCTCACAGCCTCGTTGTGGTGTGCATGTCCAACAACGGCCACCGCCTCTTGGCGTCCCATGGGTAAAGCACCGTACGCCGTTTAAGTGGAAGCGACCATGCAACATCCTTTTGTCAAGGACTGGAGATTGAACGACCAGAGTAATTCCAAAAAAAATGGACGGCGTCCGTCCCTGTTACGTCCCACAGGCTAGTATGGCAGCCAAGTCCTTCTCCCCTGCTGCGGAAAGCTGCCGCGAGCGGGCCTTGAGTCGCACTAGAAGCCAAACACACCGTCACGAGGTCAGAAACTCAACTTAAACCAAGATGCGATCAGTGACTCACGATTTCGGTCGAGACTCAGCAGAACGACCTTGACGGCACCGTTCGTATCCCGTACAGTCGAACTGCCTTTGAGAAGCGCAGATCGATCGACCCAGTGCTCGTCTTGCCAGATGGCAGCCTTGAGGATTAGATCATCCATGCACCGATCCCACGATGCTTCGTCGGACAACGCGACTTGCTCCGTTCGGACGTTAAGGGACGTGAGATAGTTTCCTTTCGAGGTCAATACTTTGAGCGACGTGCTGTGCGATCGGATGTGACAAGTGATGTAGGCGACGGCCTCTTGGGCAGCCTCACCGAGCTGGGACGCGTTCGAACCAAGTCCATCCAGTTCCATGATGACGGGAACGGGAATGACAACCGTCCATCGAAGCGACTCGATGATCGAGACAACGATCGATAGCGATGACAAAAGAATGTTCGTATCAAGTACGAGGACGCTGTAACCAGGAACAACGTTGAGTGTCGGAGCAGAAACAGCAGGTCGGCGCGGACGTCCTTTCGAGCGCTGTGTTAAAGAGGAAGGTGGCAGTTGTTGAGCAGACGAAAGCAGAGAACGCAGATATCGTCGCCGTGCCTATCAAAGCATGTGATGAGCCAATTATGACAGTTCGAGGAATCGGTGAAATCTTTTACCTTCAGTGCTTTCACTTCTTCCGAATTCTCTTCGTCGACCTCGCTCTCTTCCGAAGATCCATCCACCTCTGCATCCTCGGCGTCAACGTCCATCGCATCGTCGGTCCACCTCCGACCTCTACGACGGATTTCTTCTTGTTCGCGCTCGTGACGATCCTCGTCTCTCCATCTGCGTACTTTGGCCTCCAGCACGCCCTCCACTTTCCACTCGCGCGTCCCTTCCACCCACACGAACCCGTCGACGAGTCCAGCCAGGTTGACTGCACCCCGCGCGATCCTGGTCCACCGTCGCGTGGTCTCGTCCTTGGATTCGCTGCCGCGTTCGTCTTCGTCATCATCTTCGATGATGCCATCTGTCAACTGGCCCCCTTCCTCGTTTTCCAACACTTCGATCTCCACACAACGATCTTCCCCGCTCTTCCAGTACCCACGCTCGAATACTTTACGACCGACCCATTCCATTCCGCGCATACACCAGTCCTCTGGCAGGGGAGGAGCGCAGCCACTCGTAAGCATCACCCAGCGTTCGGTACCGGCAGGAGCAGGAACATGCAACCCCAAGGAATGATGTACGTTCTTGGGGATCAAACAAAAGAATGCAGCCAAATCATCCCATGGAATGTACCGTTCCAGCACCGAGAGGAATTCGGGATGTTTGCTGACAGTTGCAAGAAACGTGATGAAGACGGAAAGGTAGGGGTTCAGAGTAGACTTGGCAAAAGGGGAAGATTTGCGGGTCGGATTGCGGAGCACGAATGATACCATAGAAAATGCGAGTTGCAGCCCGTATTTCAATGCCTGCGGGAGTTCAGAGGACACCAGATTCTCTGTCGTCGACATCGGGGAGGTTGGCGTTTGCAAAGATTCAGATCTCGGTCCATCGTCGTCTACGTCCATCCGCTTCTCCTCTGTGTCTTCCTCGGGCTGAGCGAGAGCATTTCGCTTTGCAACGACTCGGATGGTTGTCGCCAATGCGGAGTTCGTACCACCCATCTTGCGCAAGACACCACTGGGTCGACCATATTCCAAGACGGCACAGATGTTGACCACCGCCATCATTATCCAGTCGCGTTCTTCGGCACCCTCGATCTCGAGACGTTCAAGGAAGCGGGAAAGGGTAGGAGAAAAGTCGTCAAGCTCGATGTTGGTGAAGAGCATTCCATGAAGGAGGACAAACAAATCTAGAACTGTGGCATCCGGTTGAGACCGTCGGGACTGGGCTGTCGATGACCATAAGGGAAGAATCGATTCTCGCGCTGTCGAAAACGGGTGGAGTGTGGTCATGCTGATCGTCACACGTAGTCAGCATCCGTCTAGACGAACCTAGAACGCCCACGCACCTTTTCACGAAGTGGTAGACTGCCCTAAGCTCCTCGCTCTCGACCTCACGACTGAGGAAGCCGAGATGATGGTGAAGCTTGCCCGCGCCAGGGGTGTCGGCGATGCCCTGGGCATACCACTCTTTGGAAATACACCGCCAGCGCTCCTTTTCAGGCTCGACTTGCATCATCCGGGCTGCTACAATACCGACGCTGGGAGTGGGGGAGTCGTCGATCCGCGGTGCCGGTCGATAAGAAGAAGATCGGGCGCTTATCTGAGACTTGCTCTTCTGCGCGTCACTGGCGGCATCATCACCGCGGACGGCATTCGCTTGAGAAACGGCGTCAGCTGTGAGAGCGACGCCGGAAAGTTTATTGCTGGTGACCATGGCGGCTACTGCCCAGCGGTAACGAGCGAGATCGCCGAGAGCCTCGATCCAGCCAGCGCGGAAGGTTTTGAGACAGGGTTCCTCAAGGAGACCTGTGTAAAAGGTGTAGGCAAAATAGATAAAATCTTGGAGATGCTCCAGGGCGAGAGGTGAGGAAAAAGAGGCACGACGGAGGGCCTCGAGGAGATTGTGGAATGCAATTGTCCATAATCTGATGATGATGTTATATTTGGTCGGGATGACGCGCAGCGAGGCGGGGACGGAAGGGGCGAGGGATATCTCCAACAAGTTGTGCATCATGTCTGCCAGCCTAGAGAAAGATGAGTGAGAAGATGCTGTAATCAAGGGGCGGGAACTGGCTTACCGCTTATGGTCTGTAATCAGTTTCAGCCACTTTTGCTGTTCAAGTTCTTCGTCAGACATCTCGCGAGCACGAGCATGCAAGAGAACTCGGGACTCGTCGGGGTTGTCGTCCGTGTCTTCTGAGAGGATTTTTGATTCCAAGTCAGAGATGCTACGATAAAGCTTCTTAAGCTGAACGGCGAAAGCGTTGTTTCCGGACTCTGGGCGAGGCTTGCTGTCAAAGAGGGCGGAGGAGGCGGAGGAATTGTCCGTCGTGCCAGAAGAAAGAGTGAAACTAGAAGATGCGATGGAGTGGGCATAGGAGGAGGTGGAGGAAGCGGACACATGATCGGCTGTATTCTTGGACTGTTTCGGGCCGGCAGAAGGCCGAGCGAGGACGGAGAAGCGGACGGGATCATCCTTGCGGTGATCGAAGAGACGAGGGTGGGCGGGGGGATCGCGGTGGTGGGAGGGGCCGGGGCCGCGAGGGACGTATGAGCTGCTGGTTGCGTCGGAGACGACGTCTGTGTCATGGGAGCGCCGCATCGGTATTGGATCAGTATCTGGGTTGAAGAGCTTGTTATGCTGCTGCCGTGACTGCTGCGGGGGACGGCTCGGAGGGGATATCTTGAGACGGCGGGAAAAGTCGTCTGGATCGGGATGTGGTTTTCGAGGTGATGGGGAGACCTGCGGGGCTGGACGCGGGTCTGGCTGGGGTCTGTCTGCACGACGGGTCGCACTGCCAGTGGGGCGCAGTGAGCGAAATGGGTTGGATATGCCTGGACCAGACTCACTTTGCGTTTTTGCGCTGGAAGGCGACCATACGCTCGACGAGGTCTGTGGGCTGGGCTGGTTCGCGGCGCCTGTGCTGCTGCATGACGGGCGAACTCGGGTGGGATGAGGAGGAAGAGGAAGAGATTCGAGCGAACTCGTTTTCCTCTTCGCTCGCACTGCGCATTTCGACAATCCGCAGTCACTTGCTGCGCCGATCGAGATCATTCCATTTTTGGTAATATGTCACACACTATATTACATCCACACAACTAACACGTGACCTCACCACGCGTGATGCCCTCCGCTCACCAAAATACTGCGAAAAAGTGTAAAAATAAGAAGAAAAAAAAGGTAGAGACACTCACTCGCTGCCAGTGCAGAAGCTGGACGCGTCCGACGCAAGCCACGTCACGACACCCCGCAATTCATCCGGGCGTCCCAGTCGACCAAGCGGATTCATGCTAGACCATTTCTGGAACAAGTGTGGCTCCTTGTCCAGGTACGCAGCTGTCATCCTAAGTAAGATCGATCAGTACACTCACGTCATAGTATCCACCAACGCACTGTGTGTAGATGTGTCCAGGCGAGAGCGTGTTCACTCGAATGTTCTTCTCCCCGAGCTCACACGCCATGCTCCGCGCCATCTGTAGCACCGCAGACTTGGACGTGTTGTACGACACCCATGCGTGGTCCTGCACCCAGCTTAGTATCCGTGTCACTCATCCGAGGCTCCGCAGCGCTCACCCTGTTCGTAATGCTGCCGGACATAGACGCAATCAAAATGATGCTACCCCCGCGGCCGAACCGCGCCATCTGTCGACCAGCCGCCTGCGCCGTAAACAGCACTCCCGTCGTGTTTACCTCCAGCACCTGTGCAGCAACGATCAGTACTTGCACCCGATCTTCATCGTACCCACTCACCTCCCTGAACTGCTCCGCAGAGTACTCCAAGCAGTCCGTGTGCGCCTTCAAAATCCCCGCAGCTGCAACACAAAAGTCAAATCGCTGCTCCTTCTCCCCGATCTCTTCCGCCTTCTTCCATAACAATTCCTGGTTCCTCACATCCGCACTAAAGTACTCCAGCCTCGACCCATTTCCCAACTTACTTACGTACTCTCGAGATGCTTTGAACTCCTCCGAGGCTTCCTCTGGCAGATCGAAACAGTAGACCGCTCGCGCACCCGCCTCAGCTAGTGCGATCGCCATCTCCAGCCCAAGGCCCCTATTTCCCCCTGACACGAGCCCGACGCGGTCAGTGAGCGCAAACTCGTCAAAGATCTTGGGACGAGGGGTGATAGTGGGATCATCTTTTGCCTTCAAAGCAGCTTCGATGCCCAGCGGCGCGAGAGGCGAAACAGATTGCGCTTTTCTACTCATCCGCATCAAGATTCGGCTCGGTCTGAAGCACCAACAACACTCACTGGGTTGTCATTGTGAATAGAGGCAGTGCAAAAGTCGCTTGTTGATAACGCTGATCAAGATGGTCGTATAGCGGCGGTTTTAATGCCCGCTCAAGACTCTACCCACAACTTGTGCAGTCCTGCTCAGCTGACCATGAGGTGCTAATTAAAAAGATCATATCAATCCGATCTAGGTACACGTGCCATACAGCTCGCGATGGGCTGCTCGCGGTCCTCGCGATCGCCCATCTACACCATCCAGACTGTCGCTTATTTTCGTATACAGATCGCATCCATCCCGCGGACTCGCCATATCGTGCGGGGCAAGTTCACTTTCTCACGTTGATCCGTGATGCGGTCGAGACGTTCTCGAGCCGTTTGATCGCTTCATTGTATTTTCACAATCGATCGCTACGATCCGCAGCATCACAGCGCTGACCTTGTTCCGTTCTTCCTTGTCGATAGGCGATCTGTTCTCCCCGTGGATAGTACGACTCCCTCAGAATATCAGGATCCAGCCACCGTGTCTGTCACCCAGTACTTCGGATGAATCCCGGTCCATCTCATTTTTATCAAGTATATATTCCTCGAGCCAAAGTATGGGGGCCCGGACGTGCTCCCGAACGCCTTGGCCGACACGTAGTATTACTACGTCCTCGGTGAACCAACGTTACGGACTGCTTTTGCCCAAGGAGTAAAACTGCAGTAGCATTTCTGATGCTCAGTTTCAGGCACTTGAATCATTCGTATGGCCCCTCCCTCACCTCGTGGGTCGGATCAGATGAGTTTTCTGGGTTCTGGGTTCCAATCAGGGTGGGAATGAGAGGCACGGACTATCCCGGAGTTACATACATAAGTTTCATTCTGGATGTTCCATCTGTAGTACTGGATCAAACATGTGCAATGCAACGTTGCGTGATCCTGTGTACTATGCGATCCCAGAACTCAAATCCCTACTTCACGGATGGATCAACCTGCTGAACCAAGGGAGGGATCAGACTCGGAAGCATACTCACCTACTGCAAAACTGCACGAACACGTTTTCATAACACGTGAGTGGGCAACATCGGGAATAGTGGAGATACGTCTGACAGAGTCATTGTACAGGAATCTGCGTTAGAGACATTGTTTCTGGCCTCCGCCATATACCAGCAAACTTCTATCTTACCGTCGAGATCGATGGAAGGGTCACGGAGACTTCGAGCAAGCCCGCATCAGTAGGAGAGGACGTGATGGAATGGGACCAAGAGATCCTTCTGTGAGTCACTTATTTACATGCTGTCGCCATGTCTTCTGAGCATCCCTCGATGGTAAGGCCGTCGGAGCCGTCGTCTGCAATTTCTTTCAGAGTTCACGCGTCCTTCGAGCTTGGACCAAGGCTCGGGAATGGAGAATTACTTCGCCAATTCAAAATTACTGTAGGAGACGTGCTCGATCGGGATTGGAACCACCAGCGCGAGTACTTATGTCACTGTTCTGCTCTCTCCTTGACCTCCCTGTACAGCTGTCATATTTTTGACCCAGAGGGACGATATTTTTCCATCATGCTCTTCAGTAACAGTTACCACCGAACGGCGAGTTTGCGCACTCAGCAAATCCACAACAAAATTCGACGTGAGCGAACCGTTCATGTCAGTCTAGACGCGTTATAACCTTCTGGAAACAGTCACCAGAGTCGAGCGCAATGAGTGAGCTAGAACAACTCACAGACATGGGACATTTCTCTCTCCTACGTTATCGCCAGCTCCAGGATCAAACAGATCTCAACAAAGCCATCACGTGCTTCGAACACGTCCGGGATATATGCCCACCTGCCCACCCCAATCGCTCTGCTGTGCTGTTCAACCTGGCCAATGCAAAGTTCATCCATTGTCAAGCCAATGATCGTTACCTCGACCTAGACGTGCCCATTTCCCTGTACCGGGATGTGCTACTGCTTCGCACTAGCGGTCATCCAGATCATGCCACCACAGCCCTCGAGCTATGTTTCGCCCTACTAGCACGTTTTCAAAAGCGAGGGGACCAGGCAGACAGGATTGAAGCCAAAGAATTACTCTCGACGGCTTTTGAACTCTTTCCGGTCGAAAGCTACGGATACCGAGCAGCTTGCCTTGCATTACAAATAGCAGAAATCTCCGCTGCCATTCCAGAGATGAAGGGGGAAATATCTGACGAGGACAGGATAGATCCGGATGATGAACAATTCATACAGGAGGCCCGCCTTATGTTGATCCATATGCCACTCTGGGATCCACGTCGACCGGCAGTACTTGCCACCCTTGGAAATTCATTGTATCGTCGATTTGAGAGAGGTGGTGATCTCATAGACATTCACGAGGCAATCCAGATGTTGCAAGATGCCGTGGAACTTACTGCCGATGAACATCCCGACAAACCTACCTTGTTGAGCGTTTTCGGGAGCTCGTTATGTCGTCGCTTTGAGCACATTGGCGATCTTGCGGACATTAACGGGGCTATCTCGATATTTGAGCATGCCATCTGTCTCGCTCCCAACCACCATCCTGAAAAGCCAAATTGGTTGTCCAATCTTGGGGCCGCGTTACGTCGTCGCTTCGAGCATCTCGGCGACCTCGCAGACATTGAGAAGTCCATCCTGGTGTCCGAGGAAGCAGTCCAACTGACTCCCGATGACCATCCTGGAAAACCAGCCCTATTGACCAACCTCAGTTCATCTTTATGTCGTCGCTTCGGGTGTCTTGGTAACGTGATGGATATTGACAAGTCCATTTCGATTGCTGAGGAGGCAGTCCGAGTCACTCCCGACAACGATCTTGGAAAACTGATTCCGCTGGCAAATCTTGGGGTCTCGTTATCTCGTCGATTTGAGCGCCTCGGTGGTGTAACAGATCTTGACAAGTCCATATCTATATTAGAAGAGGGAGTCTGCCTCGCTCCCGATGGCCATCCCGGAAAGAAAGATGTGCTGACTTGCCTCGGGAACGCATTGACACGTCGCTTTGAGCGCCTTGGTGATCTCGCGGATGTCGACAAAGCCATTTCCATGCAAGAGTTAGCGGTTGATTTCACTCCTAATTCCCATTCCGACAAGCCAGGTCTGTTGAGCAACCTTGGGAACTCGTTGATGAGTCGCTTTCAGAACCTCGAAGACCTCGCGGATATTAACAGGTCTATTTTGATGTTCGAGGAAGCTATCCGTCTCATTCCTGATGACCATCCTGTCAAGCCAGAGGTGTTGACTGGTCTCGGGAACGCAACGTTTCGTCGGTTCGAGCGCCTCGGTGACCTCATTGACATTGATAAATCTGTTTTGGTGAAAGAGAAGGCAATGCGTCTTATTCCAGATGACCATTTCAGCAAACCAATTTTGTTGAACAACCTCGGGTCATCGCTGTTGAGTCGCTTCGATAAACTCGGCGACCTCCTGGATGTTGAAAAGTCCATTTTAATGTTTGACAAGGCGGTCTTTCTCACTTGCGATGGTGATCCCCAGAAGCCGGTTCGGTTGAGCAGTCTGGGGTCCTCGCTAGTTCGCCGCTTTCACATCCTTGGTGAACTTCCAGACATCAACAAATCCATTTCGATATTGAAAGAAGCAATCCATCTCACCCCCGATGACCATCCGACACAGTTGGATCAATTGTACAACCTTGGGATAGCATTCGCGATGCGTTCCGGGCAATCTGCGGACCCTTCTGATCTTTCTGACGCCGCTCTGCACTTTTCGATAGCTACTCGTGCTTCCACTGGTCCCACTTCCAAGCGCTTTCTTGCTGCACGCAGCTGGATCGATTCTGTGACTCTCCAAGATGACTCTCAGGCTCTCCTCGACGCGTACAGTGCCACTATAGACCTCATTCCCCAATTGGCTTGGCTCGGGTTACCACTCGCGGAGCGCTTCCGCGTACTCCTGGACGCTGCTCATGTCACGCGAGACGCTGCCGCTGCCGCTCTTGAAGCCGGTTTCCCCGAAATGGCCGTCGAGTGGCTTGAGCAGGGTCGATCGATCGTCTGGAGTCAGTTCCTCCAGCTCCGTACGCCAGTCGACGAACTCCGCGTCGAGCACCCGGACCTCGCTGATCGGTTTCAACGGATCTCGAAGGAGCTAGAATGGGCGAGCTCTCGGCACGATGTTGTATCGTCCCTCGGGTTGATGAGCGATGATTTCAAGTCTGCCGACATCAGTGCCATCTTCGGTGTCAGTGCAGCCAGTGGCGCTCGACCTCTCGAGGAACAGGTCCGGAGACAGCACAACCTCGCTCTCGCGCGAGAAAAGCTCCTCGTCAAGATTAGGTCTCTACCGTGCTTCGATCGGTTCCTGCTGCCCAAGACGATCGAGCAGCTCTCCCCCCTGGCCCACGCTGGGTCTGGGCCAGTCGTCTATCTCAACGCGAGCAAACGGCAGTGCGACGCGTTGATCGTCGTGCCAGACGGGGAGAGCGTGAGCGTTATCCCCGTTTTACTTGCGGGTGTGCGGTATCAGGAGGTGGAGGAGCTACGACGCTTGCTGCATCTATTGCTCATTCATCATCGGCTCATTCTTTCTCGCAGAGATATCGCTGCACTCGTCCCACACGATAAAGACGAAGATGGGAACTTTGTTTTACAGCGGTTGTTTGAGAAGATGTTTATTGATGACAGTAAGGGAGACAGGGCGGTCAAAGTGAAACCACAACAGGTCGAGGGGTTCACAGCAGACGAGCTACTCTGGAGTATTCTAGAGTACCTATGGGACAACATTGTGCGTCCGGTTCTAGATGCCCTCGGATTTTCGGTATGTCCTCTATGTAATTTGAATGTCTAAGCTTTCTGACAGATTCATCTGCAATGCTCCCAGACTCCGCCCTCTTCTCCCGAGGGAATGGTTCGTATCTTTTGGTGTCCGACCGGGCCTTTCGCCTCGCTTCCTGTGCACGCCGCTGGTCTGTATGGTACAAGTGAAGCGGGAACCAAGCTCTCCGATTTTGCTATATCCTCATACATACCCAGTCTTAGTTCCCTCGCCGGATCATCAACGCAGAGAGACTCGGACCCAAACGCCCCACCGTCCCGTATCCGCCTCGTCACTGTCCCTCAGCCTCCGACAGACGGTCTCGGCGTGTTAGTGTCCGTGGAGGAAGAGATAGACATCATCAGAGTGTTGTCCGCCAGTTCTCCCTTCGTGATCCTTCAGGAGTCTCACGGCACCGTCGAAGACGTGCTCGAGAAAATGAAGACTGCCGACTGGGTCCACTTTGCGTGTCACGGCGTGCAGGACCCACAGGACCCGCTCTCCAGTGGGCTCTGCCTCGCGGACGGGCGGCGTCTGAAGCTGTCGGACATCATTAAGTTGTCACACCCGACCACTGGCACCTCGAGGCGGGGCAGCAGCGGCCTCGCGTTTTTGTCTGCGTGTCAGACTGCTCAGGGAGACGAGAAGCTGCCAGAGGAGTCCGTGCATCTGGCTGCAGGGATGCTGCTCGCGGGGTACGGCGGTACTATTGCGACGATGTGGGCGATCCGGGACACAGACGCGCCGAGGGTAACGAGGGACGTGTATGCGCGGCTCTTTGGGTGCGGACGTGTTCCGGACTGTAAGCAGGCGGCAGAGGCGTTGCATTGTGCTGTGCAGCGGCTGCGCGAGTCGGGTGCACCTTTCACGTCATGGGTTCCGTTTATTCATGTAGGGAGATGACACTTTCGCTCGGTTTTCGATACCCCTTCTTTCAATGACTGTTTGATCCTTGTACGTCTTGCTTTTTGTTCATATCGTTTTCGCCGCTTTTCAGATATCTCGTTCATCAAACGTTTTACTCTGCTGTCGCCCCCGGCGGGCCGTGTATCATACCACGCATTGCTATAAACATACTGTAGTAGGAGCTTTCCATGTCATGTATCGAAACGGTTTTACGTTTGTGTTCGTATCTGTATTTAATTTTCTGCAAGCCACGGACCGGTACGATCTCCGGGCCAACACCAAGTGGATGGATAAATTACTACGACGTCGCTTGATCATTTTATCGCATTCAAGCATTGTCATTTCGGAAGCGCTTTCAAGCTTCAAATATGAGCCTACGTGCTTGGGCAGAAACTTTGCCGAGTCTTCAATGGAATTTCCTCCGACCCTAGATCATCCACTCTCATATCTTCGCTCATTCCCATCCATGTTCGTCTCGGACTGAGACTCATACATACGTACTAATATGCCTCCTGCGGTTGCAATTTGCAAAGTGTGGATCCGTTACATACGTTCAAACCCCATGTGCTGTCTTGCCAGTGTCGTCAATCGTTTTGCGAGATCTCGGGGTGATAAAATTAGCCTCAATGGCAGAGGGGTGGGCCCGGATCCCATTGCTGTTACGGCAAGCGAGTGAGAAACTTTTATCGGGCTCTCGGTGCGATGTCCAGTGTTCGGTCTGCGTTCGGCTATCTCAACTATGAGTTACAGTTGCCGGCAGCCGGGATTCTAGCTCGTGAGTCGCCGCGTCGACTTTTCTTTTGTGTCGGTGGATTGTGCATCGAGCACTACTGCAGTCGAGTCGCTCTACTTGTCACGACCAACAAGGCAAACTTTGCAAAGTGTAGACCTGACATCTCTGGGATTAACGTTACCAAGTAATCTTGCTCCTAGTACTGCGTCAACCGTGATCCCCACAAATACATCGGTCCGGACTGAATCTGAATATAATGCTGATGAGCTTCGCGGGAAGTTCCTGACTTGGATAGCTAATAAGCAGACAGCAGGCTTCCCAGTCTTACCAGTGTGAGTTCAATAAACCCGAGATTGATTGATCCGCGGCGGGGCCCACAAAACACCTGAGCGAGGTGCTTGGGGCCAAGAAAATGAACATTTCTCGTGAAGGAACGTTTGCCATGGTCGCACACCAATTAATGGAGCATGACATTTAAACCTCTCGCTACCGCAAACGCGAGACGATTGAAAAGCCAAGCCGTTCACATTCCGGACCGATGCTGCCGGGTAGCCGACATAGAACATGCTCTGGATATTGTGATTAGGCTCGTCGCTACCAAATAATCGACGAAGCAGGGATAGTGAGATTGTGCAACGTTGCCACGCCCTGACATGTGCATGATTACTGGTACTTGTAGTGCTGCGCTTCTAACCATCGTTGGTGATATTGCCCTGCCACAGGCCGTACGCCTTTCCGGGAGTCGTTTGCCAAAGTCGGATGGTCCCTGCGTCAAGTTGTCAACAGTTCAGTCCCAGGATAACGCACAGTGACATATATGCACGTACCGTCCTCTGAAAAGGGCAGATTAAAGTGCATGGGTTGACATAATCGATGTCAGTTAATGATGTACCATGAACACGCCAATGATTACACGCACCACTGCCACTCGCATATACTTCGCCATCCGGGCTGAACTCGACACAATGGACAGGTCCGTGGTGACCCTTTAAGACCTCCCTTTCTTCACCATCCATCCCATGCACCCGGACCCACTCATCCCCAAGGTTTCCCGTGACAAAACGATCCTGGAGGAGGGGGTGGATGGAAGCTGACGATGGTGAGTATGAAAGGTTCAGACTGTGAGTCGCTGCCGTGCTTGGTAAGGCTGGTATAAATGCCACTGTTTTGCCTGAGGTGACCACGAGTCGGTTTGTCTGCACAGAGAGCTCCATGGACGTGATGGGATTTGGGAACGCAAGTGAGGTCGTAAGTTTCCGAGTACGTAAATCCCACCATCTGAGGATGCGTAAGTATGGGGTGGCTCAAAATCGTTTTTTTTGGCACGCGCACTTTATCATTCCATCCTCAGCCGCTGACACCCCGGTGTGTTCGCCGACCCAGATGACGCTCTTTACTGTCTTCTCGTGTGATGTAGTACCAGGGTCACCCAGCAGATCCGCTTCTGCGTCTGGACGGGCCAAGTCAAATATGCGGACCTTTTTTTCTTGTCCACCGGTTAGTATGTGGGAGGAAGTTCTTGAGATTGCGACTGTGCGAACGATATGGTTGTGGGGGAAAGAGTGAAGTGGGTCTCCAGAGAAAGTATCCCAGACCTTTCTATCGGAACGGATAGATGTCAATGCGTGAGTGCTGTGGTGGGTTCGGTTGAGGACGTTAGATCACTCACGCTGTGAAATCGGCGCTGCCTGATACAGCTCTTGAGCCGTCTTGGGAGAGTTTGGTACACCACACTGCGCCCTTGTGGCCGAGAAAGGTGCCGATCCAATCACCTGTCCATTCTCTGAGCATGGGATTTCCATCTTTGCAGCTGGAGACCAGCAAGTATGTGTTGCCTTCGAGAATCGGAGAGAAAGAAAGATGTGTGACGGGGCGGGTGTGGCCTGGAGCGACGAGAGGAACTGCTTTTGGCTGGGAAGTCATTAGTCGTAAAGAAGAGATGGATGTAAGGTCGTGGTGGGCGCGTAGTGGCGCATTCGGAGCAAGCCCAAGCAAGTTTGGCACGACGCGTGGCAACGTTCATTCGTCACGCTCACGACTCAGTTGAATCACAACCCTCTCTTCTTACTATCTCGACTTGCAAAACACTATCGATCGCCCAAGCGAATGCATGTTTCCCTACTAGCAATCGACGGGTATCAGGTACTGCATCTGTACGGACCAGGATATCCGAAAGAGTCTCGCGCAATTTGGAGGCCCGGTACCGATCCTCAAGCCTCAGGTCGATAGTCCCTGATACCCGAACTTGGGCACGAGCCTCAGAATATTCTTGTTTCTGTGGTGAGTATGTTTTGATGTTGAGTCTGTCTAAAGCAAATTTAGAAAAGTTACGGCTGTGCATATGAAACCTCTCCTGCTGCTTTTGGAATGGCGACCGTGTTACTGGCTGGTGACCTGGGGATGACCGGCCCGAAGGAAGAACCTTCTGACGGCCCCCTGCTCTGATGTGGGGAAGCTGCTCGTATCGTCGACTTAGTCTGATCAAATGGCCTTCGCAAAGTATTTCCGGCACGAATTGTGTCCAATCTGGCAAGGTGGTGGTGTGCTTCTCTCCCATGCTAATATGGTATGCTAAGCACAATTCCACAGTTACAGGCGCCAGTCTATCGCGGTCCCCAGGCTCTATATATAAAAGCTGCATACCTTTTCTCTGTTGCAGGCAGTCTTCAAGATCCTGGACCTTGCCATGGCCTCTGTCTGCAGCAAAGCGTCTCGGCAAAAAGATCATAAGATATCCTGAAGATCCCGTACCCGTCGTGTCCTCCACGACGTATCTCAAGCAACGGATAAGGGAGCCAAAAAGAGCTGTTCGTCCGCTTCATTCTCTTTAGTACTCCTGCTCACATTCGTTTGCTAGATCATCGATTACCTTCGTAGCTTATTTCCAATCCTTAGTTGGATTACCCGGTATAGTAGGTCTGGCGTCCAACCAGCGTTGTCTCTCTCTCACCCCATCCGCCAGACGGTGGATGGCTTGCGGGTGATCTCATCGCCGGTCTGACCGTCGGCATTGTGCTTGTCCCCCAGGGGATGTCCTATGCCCAGGTGACTCTTACTCGCCATTGCTTCCGCTCTATCACTCACTGCCTCTCGAACCCAGCTCGCAACTCTTCCCCCGCAATACGGCTTATATTCTTCCTTCGTTGGTGTTCTCATATACTGTGTACGTTCTCGGCTTGAATATATTTGCGTCGACTCACTATCTTTGCCCCTTTGCCTCTAGTTCTTTGCAACATCGAAGGATGTCTCCATCGGCCCGGTTGCCGTCATGTCTCTCACCACCTCTCAAATCATCGCCACAGTTGAATCTCAATACCCCGGAAGATGGCAGGCCCCAGATATAGGGACTACTGTTGCATTATTATGTGGCTTCATCGTCCTCGCTATCGGACTCTTGAGGATTGGCTGGCTGATCGAGTTCATTCCTGCACCGGCTGTCAGCGGTTTTATGACAGGTTCAGCCATCAACATCTTGGCTGGCCAGGTTCCCGGATTAATGGGAATTTCTGGATTCAAGTGAGTCGTCCATTCCAGGTCACAGATCGTTGTCCATATCTCGTCTACGTAGCACGAGAGCTCCCACCTACGAGGTCATCATCAATACCCTCAAGGGCTTATCTAGAGCCAAGCTTGATGCCGCTTGGGGTCTAACAGGCCTCGCCGCACTTTATGCCATCCGCATATGCTGCTCGAGACTTCAGCGACGCTTTCCCAAAACTGGTGAGGGTGAAATATTCAGTTGCATCCTCCCCCCAAATTGACTCGTTCTCATTAGAACGATTGTTCTTCTTCTTCATGGTCGCTAGGAATGCCTTCGTCATCTTTATCTTGACTATCGCAGCATTTCTGTACTGCCGTCACCGCAGGACCGCGTCCGGATATCCAATCAAGATCATCGAAAAGGTCCCCAGAGGTTTCCAGAATGTTGGTCTCGTCGCGATCGATCTGGACTTGGTGTCAGCCATCGTTCCACAATTGCCCGTCGCCACTATCATCCTCTTATTGGAGCACATTGCCATCGCAAAGTGTATGTCTGAACGATCATATGCAGAGTAATGTGCTGATATGCGACCCAAGCATTTGGTCGAGTGAATAATTACAAGATCAATCCTAACCAAGAGTTGATTGCCATAGGCGTCACCAACACCATCGGAAGCATATTCCATGCTTATCCTGCTACTGGATCATTCACACGTTCGGCACTACAACATCAATCGGGAGTCCGCACTCCGGCCAGTGGTGTTGCGGCAGCCATTGTTGTCGTCGTCGCGCTATACGGTCTTACGCCAGCATTCTTTTGGATCCCCACAGCCGCTCTCTCTGCGGTCATCATACACGCTGTCGCTGGTCTCATAGCATCACCCGCTCAAGTATACACATACTGGCGCGTGTCGCCCTTGGAGTTCTTCATCTGGCTTGCTGCGGTTTTAGTCACCATTTTTTCTAGCATCGAAGACGGTATCTATACGTCAATCATTGCATCGCTGGTCCTGTTGCTCGTCCGGATAGCGCATCCTCGTGGTTATTTCCTTGGCAAGGTCACTCTCACCAACCCGCAAAAGAACGAAACTCGGGACGTCCTTGTTCCTCTTCGCGCCGACGGTGTTACCAACCCTGCAGTGAAGGTTAGCCCGCCTGCACCTGGTGTTGTCATCTACCGCTTCGAGGAGAGCTATCTCTATCCCAACTGCTCGATCGGCAACTCCGCACTCGTGGATTACGTGAAAGAAAATATGCGCCGGGGCATCGATGTCAGTACGATTCGGGTTCAGGACCGTCCCTGGAATGACCCAGGACCTGCTTCTGGCGGAGCCGAAGAAGCTCAGGCAACGAACCTTGCGAAGCCGCAGCTTCGTGCAATCATTCTCGATTTCTCTGCAGTGTGAGCTTATTCGCACATCACATGATGTTGTCTTGACACGATTTTTTACTAGATCTCACATCGACATTACGGCTGTGCAAACGCTGATCGACACTCGTCAAGAAGTCGAACGGTGGACGAACGCGCCAGTACAAGTTAGTAGAGACGTCTGTTGTGTTGTACCCGCGCCAATGATCGACCGTCTTTTCATTTAGTTCCATTTTGCCTCGATCCTTTCACCGTGGATACAACGGGCTCTGATTGGTGGTGGTTTTGGTACTGGCGCGCCGACCGGACATGTACCCAGCGAAGTGGCAAGCGTAGTCACA
>JBBPLL010000117.1:0-63004 GCA_038089755.1 Leccinellum rugosiceps | reverse complement strand
CGTTCCCGTCCCAATCTGTCCAATTCCTCCAGCGAACATTGCTAAAATCTGACCGGTTGGCTCTCTCATGGACCAACCAACCTATGCGAGACATTTCCTGCCTGGAGATCGGACCCCAAAATTTTCCGTTGGATTCTCCAAAAGTTGTCGATGGAAGATGGCTCATTGGCTGCGAGTCATCCAGGACGTTCGTGGTGTACGACATCGACTCTGATTCAATATCCACTCGCCAGGTTTTGTATGAACACGATCAAACAATTCATGATTGGGATACTTCCTCTCTGACCTCTATCGACGGACCGGTAGTCTACATCGTGTTTGACGTCAAGACCCCCCGAGGCCCATCTTCGCTGTGGTATGTTATTTATCCCAGTCTATTCCATGTTCGCTTGTCCATCCCCCCCCCCTAGGAAGCTCCTAGAGTTTCATGTCAACAATACCTCCGGCCAGCTGTATTATCTGCGGTCCTTGGATATTCCTACGAAGAAATTTGTTCAATTGTGTCTGCATGGCGGCCGTGGACCATTCTTATACCTCCGGTGGCATCATCTGATCCTCGATGCGGAGACACGCGAGCTCTACAGATTCCCTGCATTAGGATCGGCACTAGTAAGTAGAAGCCAATTTCATCGACGAGTATTCGCAATAGACAACTCACCGAATATTAGGGCAGTTTGCCACCCGGTTGGCGCATTGAACCCATAGTAGTAAACGTGCACACTTTTATCTCAAAAACACACGTCATCTTTTGCTACCCTGTTGTTCATGGACCCACGATGGCAGTACGAGCAATGCTCGTACAGGCGTTTATGCCTCCTCCAGACCCATCTCCTGTTAGTGGTGATCTTCCTCTAATGCGCCTCTCTCACGAGGGCATTATCAATGGTCACTTCCAAAGCATCAGCATAATCCGAAATTCCGTCGTCGATCCCACAACTGGAGGAACAAACATCAGACTCCTGGACCAGTCGTTTGTGGAAGGTAGAGGCTTGCACTCCTCGTGCATTGACCTTACGTTGCCCAAGCATACGCCCGCCGAAATAGGTGTGGTGTTGCCAATGGATATCGTTGCTCAGGAGGTTCTCAAGGTGGACCATGTCCTTGACGGTTCACGCCATGATTGGGTGCACCATGTCAATGCTTCGGATGATGGGTATGCAAGAGGCATCTGGCATTGTCGTTCAAAGTTACAGCAGCCGCCTTCCGACGTCTTGCGGTTCACGATCGATGCTTCCCAAGAGAGATGCACGGCCGTCGTGGGTGAAAAACTGCACCCTCAGTGGAGCCGGATCGATCATCCACATCATACTAGGTTCTTGGGGATGGACTGCGCGATAGGGAGGTGGTGGTATATGAATCAGTGGGCTTTGCAGAACGGGGATGATGTTAAGCTCGCGTTCGCGTTTGACATTGTATAGGTGTGGCATCTTGGTGCCACTGGTTCGGTTGGGTAAACGCGAATTGAGAGTCTATCCATCCTCCGCCCGAATATTATTCCAGTTCTATCCGCTAGTAAAGACGATGTACCGATCGGTCGAATTTCCTCCCCCGTTCATGTTTGTCCTTTGGGTTTACCACGCTTTGTATCGGCGCGCGACTAACTACGCTCGTTTTTATCGTACATTGTATTTGTTGTTAGAGTATAACCGGAGAATCAAGCTAGCTGGAGAGCGGCTGCCTTTTGGGTACTTGACTTTTTGGCAATTTTCTGGCAGTTACTAGTACTACGCAGATATGGCCGAATCATGGAGAACAACACAAAAGTCAGAGAGGAGCCTGAAAAAAGCCCGGATAGATCCAATCATGACGAAAAAACCAATGCCAACCGGCAAAGCACCGCTCGCAAAAATCAAGTCATCCGTTTCCTTCAATTCTCCAAAGGCCCGGGATAAACGAAAGCGGGAAGAGACCGGATCCCGAGCAGATCATATCAACACCATGACTGCAGAATCGTCTTCCAAGTCCGGGCTGCCCTCTTCTTTCGTCGTCGTCGCAGGTTCATACGAAAAGCTCCTCTACGGACTCGACGGGACGGTCACGTCCTCCGAGTCTGGCTACGCGTTTCAATTGAAGCCTGTCTTCACATTCCCTGCACACGTATCGTCCATCAAAGCTGTTGCCGCTTCGCCCAGCGGAGGGAAGTGGCTGGCCACGGGAAGCTCTGATGAAATCATCAAGGTGTGGGACCTGGCGAGGCGGAAAGAGATCGGTGGCCTGATGCACCACCAAGGTATGTCACATCTCTTCTTTGCGTTTACCTCGGGAGGCGACACGACGACGTTCCAGGCTCCATCACGTATCTCCAGTTTCCCTCGCGCTCTCATCTGCTCTCTGCGTCCGAGGATGGTACACTGTGTCTTTTCCATGCACGGGACTGGACTGTTTTGCGCACGCTCAAGGGACACAAAGGCCGCGTCAATTCTGTCGCTGTCCATCCCTCTGGAAAGGTTGCGTTGAGCGTAGGGCAAGACAGGACGCTGCGTATGTGGGATTTGATGCGTGGTAAAGGTTCAGCCAGCACGAAATTGGGAAAAGGTGAGGTCGTTGATCTATGAGATGAATCTTACTCAAATCGAGCTACCAAGAGGGCGAAGTCGTCAGATGGTCTGTGTCTGGTTCAATGTTTGTCGTTCAGTCAATGTCTTCCCTCGATTTATTTTCTACGGTACGTGGTTGTTTGTGTGAATGCACATCCGTGCTCTCTCTCATCAGTACTAGAGTATGTCATTGCAACATACCACCACGCATCCATCGAGGATTCATAGCGTGCGCTTTTGTAGACGCGTAAATGGAGAGGGAGAGCTTCTACTGGTCGCGGCGGAAGATAAAAAAGTGTCTATATATCAGTTATCTGAGGACCCGCAATCCCCTCCTACGATCATCGCCGAGATGGTTGGCCATTCAAACCGGTCTGTTAGCACATCCTGACCACATACTATTTACTGATGAGCGCCTCTGCAGAGTGAAAGCTGTGGAGACGCTTGACATCGCGCTCCCGACGACGACCACATCCAAAGCCGAGGGCGCACGAGAGTCGACGACGATCGTCTCTACTATTTCGTCCGACGGAAAAATATTCGTGTATGACTTGGCCGCACTGCCTGCCGAGACGACAGAAAGACTGCAACTACACCCGGTGGCGGAATACGACACCAAGGGCACCCGACTGACGTGTTTGACCGTTGGTGAAGGTAGATCGACTATTGTGAGCGGGAAGCGGAAAGAGAGGGAAGAAGACGAAATAGAGTGGGAACCGAATGTGGAACAGGAGGAGACGTAGGTTAGGGTTAGGGTTACGCGAATTCAATGAAACAAGCGCTCGTCAGACTTTTGTCATGAACTCTGCAAGGCTCAAACGGAAACTCGGCGATTTGGGCGTCGATACATCGAGCAGGAGAGCAAATGAAAACTTTTGCTTGGTAAATTCTCTCGCTTTCGTCTTATGCGACGCTCACGGTCGTCTAGATTGGTACGCCGCTGCCGCCCCTCGAGAAATCCAAAGACACGGGCGAGTTCGTACCGCTTTGGAAACAAGATGTCAGTTGCTGCTCTTCAGTGGGCTATTTAGTCTGATGAGTCCTGCGTCTAGGTTAGAGACGAGAAGGGCCGAAGAAGACTGCACGGCGCATTCACGGGAGGTTTCTCTGCCGGCTACTTCAACACCGTCGGTTCCAAGGAAGGTCCGTCTCTCATGTTTAGCACGTCGTACGACATGCAAACTTGAACTCAAACTCGTCTCCAGGATGGACCCCGTCGACGTTCGTCTCCTCGCGATCAGATCGGGCCAAGGCTCGGGCTGTGCGCCCAGAGGACTTTATGGACGAAGAAGACCTCGCTGAGAAGCGCGCGGAACAGATGCTCGTCAGTGAGCACGATCAGATGGATATTCTTGGAGGAACGCAGGCCGAGAGAGCTCGTCGGACTGGGGACGACGATAGTCAGAAAGAGTGCGTCTCATACTCTTCTGTATTTTTTTTTCGGTGACGTGTCTCATCGTATGCCCTGCCCGTCGCTTCCCCTCCTCTTTCTATGCCAGCCCGATCGCCCTCGCGCTCGAACAAGCCATATCGCCTGCGCCCAAAGATTCGCTGGGCGGTCGCATCCTCAAGAAGATGGGCTGGAAACTAGGTCAAGGTATAGGTCCGAGAGTGACGTGGCGACAGCGCGAGATCCAATATGGGCGCGATCCAGACCGGACAGGGCCCGACGTGGACGAGGAAGCCAAGAAGCACACATATCCGCCAAAGGACGTCCCGCCGACCGTTGTGCCCCGCAAGGAAGACTTTCACGGACTCGGGTATGCCAGGGCGCTGGGACTCCATGCGAGCTTGGGTGTTCATGGTCAGGGCGAGGCGCAGGGCGATGAGGGACCGCGACTATCGGGCATGTTTCAGTCCCTGCTGTTGGGTTTCGTTGCTGCTCACGCGATCGACTTTCCTAAGGTGGTTTTGGACTGGGCGCGTTGAATGACGCGGATGAGGACGATTTGGATGTTTATGATCACGCCGCCGGTCATGGAAGAAGTCGACACGCCTTCGATGTCAACGACATGCAAGAGGAAGGACGCGCAGCGATTGGAGGTCGTGGGGCTAAACTTAGTGGTGCGAGTATGCCCACATCATCGGTAGGCTCTGCTGTTGGCTATGGGGTATGAATGGCGTGCTCATGCATTTCAGTCACAAGGGAGTGGATTAGGCTTGTTCCGCGACGGCAAGCCTGTCCTCGCTGGTTTCAGACTCGCGGAGAAACCGATAGCTGAGAACTTGTGGTAAGTCGTTTGTTGATTTAAGTCTGCTTTTCTACAAGTCGTTGCAGGTTCCCCCTTCCCGAAATTCCAAAGGGGTGGAAACCCAATCCCAAGGCTGTCTGGGACAAAGCGAGAGAAGCACTGAGCGAGCAGGAGAACATGCCCCGTTTCCCTGTGCCAGGGCAACCTCAGACTCACGCCCAATGGAAGATGGGGATATCCCCAGATCAGGTTAGTGTTCCTCAAGCCACGCAACGTTCATTGGAAGACTCATTCACTACCTAGCGAGGCGCTGTACTTGGAGAGACACCTCTTCCATCTGCACCGCGCTCCGTCTTTGAATACATGTCAAAGAAAGACCAAGAGCGGATCAAAAACATTGTAACAAGCCATTTCACCGGTCCCTCGGCCACCGAATCAATGAAACAAGATCCATTACCACCTGAACCAGCACCGAGTACACTCCCATCCCAAGGACCTTACATCCCACATACAGAGCCACACGTGGCGCAGGCAGCGTTGCAAGGGTTCCAACCGTTCATTTCCAACCCCAACAAGCAATTGCGATACACTGCCTATCTCCGTGCACACGCCGAGCCTGGATCGGGTGTCTCGATGCCAGCGCGCCAGCCGACCCAGACGCCCGAGACGTACGCACTCGAGATGGGCGAATTCGCCAAGGCTGCGGCGCTCTTCCGTCCTATCTCAGGAGCGATGGCAGGGCGGTTTACGAGCGCCGCCGTGCTCGAGCTCGGGCCCAAGATCGTCGAAGGGCTGCATACGCCTAGTGCCGAGCCAGGGTCCGAGGCGACAGAACGCGAAGAGCCAGTGGAGGAAAAGGAAGCGGAAACGAAGGAAGAAGATCCCAAGGTGCACGCTGCTCGGCTGGGTATGTACGGTCCGATGACGAGGGAGGTGCAGCCGTGGCAGCCTACGCGGCTCCTGTGCAAGCGGTTCGGGGTCAAGGATCCCGATCCGGATGTGCACTTTGACGCGCCGGAGGCGTCGACGTCTGCTAGTGCGGACGTGGGGCAGGACACGGACGCGATGGGCAGTGGCGCTCAGGGAACGGGAGGGGGTAGCGGTGCGGGCGGGTCGGCGGGTCCGTCCCTGCCGCACGGCAAGCGGGACTTGGCCAACATTGGGTTGGGCGAAGACGATGGACAGGGGGACGACGTGCTCACGTATGAGCGGCCGCCGATGGATATCTTCAAAGCCATCTTCGCGAGCGACGATGAGGAGAGCGAGGATGAGAAGGAGGACGAGGATAAGCCGGCGCGAGAGAACGATGCTGGGATACCCGCGGAGGATCCTTCGGTCTCGTTACGGACAGCGGAGAAGTCGGCAGAGATTCTGCCCAAGGAGACCGTCGCAGAGGAGGACAAGGTGGTGGATCTGTCGACATTCAAGCCGACGTTTGTTCCCCGGGAGTCACAGTTACGCTCGGGGAACGGGAAGGCGCCCGCTGTGAAGGAGAAGAAGAGCAAAAAGACCAAACCTGGCGCGCTTGTATCGTTCGAGGTTGACGAGGATGGGGGAGAGTCGCTCTCGATATTAGCGCGGCGGGAAACCAAGGAACGGGATCGTCCGAAGAAGAAGCGAAAGAAGAACAGAGAACGCGCAGAAGAGGAGGACGAGTGGGTGGAGAAGCCACCACCGGACGTCGTCAAGGATCTTCCTGCCAAGAGACCCCCAGACGACGACGATCTCGATGGGGCCGCCGGTCCGCCCCGAGGACGGAAACGTGCGGTGGACTTTTTGTAGTTTAGTCGCAACGAGGGCAATGCACGTGTACATGTGTTCAGATGCGACCATGTCCAGTTTTTACCCGGTGAAAATCCTTGATCGTGATGATACCATCAACATCATCCATCGCCCATCCACGGTAACTTCCATTACAGTAATGATGTATCTACGATACGCAAATCCCCATTAACACTAAGGTCCTCATCCAAACATTGCTTTATTTTGCATTGGCTATCCAGAAGCGCAATCAGGTACAGGGCTGATCTACGGTCTGATGTGTGACTGAGGAGGGCACCTTTCTGAATTTCCCCTGCATCCAGACTCTGTACATCTTCAGTTGCCTCTTTCTGTTCACGAGCAACCTCCGATCAACCCCTAACTGCTCGATGGTAAACAGGTGATGCGGGAAGGGAGCTAGGAGATTAGGATGGATAGTAGTGTGGGGGGTAGTTGCAGCCGAATCCTCGAGTAAACAGCCTGAATGATCGGCCACCGACAAGTCTGAGAATGGGACGGGCGAGACGACGTCATGTGATGTTGGTGTGTGGGTTGGTGGGCTCGGAATGCCATCCCTACTGCTGTCTTCGTCCTGTCCTCGAGATTCCGTCACCTCTTCCGTGGTTCGTACCGTCGTCTGCGACGGCGACGCTCGAGATCCGGTGAATATCAACGCTAATTCATCTTTCGGTGGACGTCTCGGCGTTTGTATACGGTGGAAAAGTAGTCACTTACCCAACTCGAAAAAGTACACGCGCGTCTTGTCGCCGCGTATGTAGAAATTATCTTCGAGCATTCTGCCTGATTTGAAGCGCAGTTGGGTGAGATCATATCGTCCGTAGTCGCGGACGAAAACGGCACCACCTGGTTTTAGCATCTGCCGAACGATATGAACTATGGACTCGACAAACGTGGGGTCACATACGCGGTGGATGTTGGCAATCGCCTTTCGCCATTCGTCGGGGTGTAGAGCGCTCAGAACAAAGACACAGAGGACAATATCGACGGTTTCTGGATCGACGCCTGGTGGAAGTGTGTTCTCAGACGTTAGATCCCACACTGCGGCTTGTATCGAGCCTATGGGTGGGTTATTGTATAGAGGATTGTTCTGCAGCCAGATACCACTTCTCGTTGAATATTCGCAAACACAACAAAGATACTTGCCTGGACTAGCTTGACTGCATGCGAGGAATAGTCATATGCACGGATCGTAAGTTGGGAATTCTGGTTCGCGGCAAGTAAGGGAAATGCGGCATTTCCGGCACCTTGACTGAGTTGTTCAGAGAATATACTGATGAAGGCACGCAAGTCGACGCCTCACCACAGCCAATTTCACAGATGGTGATATCTCCTGCCTGATCAAATTGATAAAGGAGCAAACAACGATCATGGTTACATACCCCGGGCTCGGCAGCACACAAAAGTTCCGGAAATTCGAGATGCAGCCTACGTGCAAGTGAGGCAAGGGTAGTCGATCATGCACACAGCAGGGTACCATTTTCTGTCGCGGAAAAAGTTGTCTGCGTTGGACTTGTAAAAGTTGTCCCTGGTCGCGATCCTGTTACGACACGGATGCATCTGTGCTGATGGAACCTTGCTCTCACCAGTATTTGGCAGGCTTGGCGTTGTATTTCTCCTTATCTTCATTAGGAACGGGAGCGAGTCGCTGCCTCCTGAGAGAAGAGGCGATGTTATCTGCCTGGTCATCGGGGGGAGGGACATGATCCCAAGCATTTTGGGACCATACGTCGGTGTCTTCTGACAATAATCTGACTGTCTGTCGGCGCATATATGCTGCGATCGCGCGCGTCGATGCTCACCTGGAACCAAACGGTGGTTTCGCTGTGCTGATATCGTGCACAGAGGAGGTCACCTTCGGGATCCTTGCCATGGGCCGATCAAGGACGACGAACAACGGAGTGATGGCGACTATCCCCTTGGGATTTTTTTTTTCTTTTTCCGTTTCGCCGGACAAAAAAGGAAATTGTGCCAGGGTCATCGCCCAACATCGATGCAAATGGGGGTACACGACCTTCCCAGAGGACCAGCCATCAAAAAGGTTGGAGCTGGCGGCGCCGAATCGGTCCAATCATGGCAGGTGGTCCGGGGAGTGGCTCCGCCTCTGAAGCTCTATGCACGCCCTACCCACATCCCGACGGTGTATATGGCAACCTGTTGAGGTTCCGCTAAAGTCCAAGCAGTAGTGATAGTATTTAGTTTTTTTTTTTTGAGGATGTCACGACGGTCCAGATCAGTGACCGGTGTGAATTGACCAGAACGGTACTAATCGGTTGGGGCTGCAACTCGGGTAACCCTTGAGCTTAACCAGCAACTTGCCAGTGTCTGGTCGCTTTCCTCACTGGAAATCAGCATCCCGGGCCCGCCGTTCTCGAGGACGGTCAGTTCGTCGTTGTCGCCCACATAGACAGCTTGAGCACTCAGTCACTGCGGTTTCAGCCTCGTCATGTCTGCTCTTCACCGCACCAATCCTAGACCTCCTCCTCCGGGCGACGAGGACCTTCAGCATCTCTACGACGAAGTTTGGCGCATCTTTGGCGAGGAATCGACCTCCCCAACAGAACGCTTGCCCCCCAGCGCTGCCTCCCTCACCGCAAGAGAACACACTCTCCGCGCAGATCCGGATCTGGCAGGTCCCCCTGCACCCACAGCGAGATATCCTTCCCCTCGCCCTCCACGTATGTACCGCCCTTCTAGTTTTGCATGGACGGCTTCCCATCTACCTTATCAGAACCACCATCCCATGCCCCTGAAACCCGCCCCAATATCGAATCCGCTGTTTCTCCGACATCACAAAGGAGGCTACGCCCATTGCCTCTCCCGCCTGGCGCAGCTCCCCCGCCAGTCTCAAGTCCCACCGACTCCTATGTCATCGAAGTCCCTCAAACTGCGCGCAGCACTTCTCGCCCAGGAACAGCGAATGTCGACAGGTATGCCGGTTCTTCACTACTTCTTCCTCTTCTTCACACTTTCGTCCACAGCCGCCGTCAACTACCTCCACAACCCTCTGGTTTCATAGGCAGCCGAGGCTCGACTGGATCAGCAACTTCTCATGGAAAACCGATCGTTACTCCCCAATCGGACATCTCCCTGAACGTTTACAAGCCAGTCCCAGCTGTTCCCACACATCCTGACGGAAATATCCCAGGTGCTGACGATACTCGTGATAACCTGTCCCGTAAGCCCTCCGCACGACCTGCTGGCGCCCTAGCTCCCACCATTCCCGGTTTTAATGGCCATTATGACGAGGATTCACTCCTAGACATGTACGCCGAGGACGCTTCCAAGGGCCGTCCACCCCACATTCATCAACGACCCCCTGGCCAATCAAGACTCACGGACGTGTATCCGCAACCCAGTGCTCGTCTGCACCCGGATTCCAATACAAATCCACTTTTGAATTCACGTGTCAAAGACCTTCAACCTCAGTATCCAACCTCTTCCGATTTCATTAGTCGTAGGTCGTTGACCCGATCACTTGATCTGACAACGCTGACATAATTGGATTCATCAGAATCGGAAGCAAACATTGGCCGTGCTACCTCTGTGGGATCGACGATTTCATCGGCCCACACAGATCTACTTGGCCGGCATTCGTCGACTACCACTACGGCTACTACATACAGCGATTTTCAGGGACACAAAATTGCTCCTTCTGTGCTGACCCAGGGTAGTTCATTGAGTTCTGCTGCACTCTCATCTGCTGGCCCTTCCACGGTGGGATTCCCTGAAACATACAACGATTCTTTCAATGGCTACGATATTCACGGTAGCAGAGAGTCCTTCGACCACTCCCGGCCAAGTGACTACATTGCTGCTGACAGCTCCGGGGTAGCGTTAGCTGACCAAGAGGATGAAGATGAGGAGTACTTTACTGACAGTGACGATCCAGATCCGGATCGGTTTGTCAACTTTAGTCTACTCTCTCATCTGGCCGTTAGACTCCGCGACAAGGTCCCAAGAGGCACCCATGTCAAGAGCGGTATTCCCTATCCCCGCGCCTTTACTGGAAAGGACATCGTTGTACGTGGTCACTTTCTCGTTTTGTCGTTCCGATCAAGATGATCGACTCAAGTCAACGATCCAATCACAAATACAACGAGAACTGCTCATCAATCACGGTGTCTCTACGGCAGACAGGCGTGCGGCATTACAGGTCGCTCGTAGCCTCCAGAGTCAACTCTTCTTTTATGAAGTCGAATGGGGCGATAAACCGCTCCAGGACGGAGTCGAGGACGTGTACATGTTCTTGGATGACCTCGAGGGTAATTCAGAGTCACAGAGGGAGAGAGAAGAGCTGCCGACAGCCGTGATTACTATGCTCACAAAATGTTACACGTCGACGTGTAGCGAGGAAGATCCATGTTACTCATGGGTTTGTCCACGACGACGCGTGCGTATCCAGATTGAATTCACTATCCAGGTTGATTAGCTGTGACATTGTTTAGGCGGCCCTTGTAACAGACATAGCAGATGTCAGTCCAGCACCTGAACCGGATATCGCACCCCACGTAAGTGGTCAACAGCATTCGAATACGGTTATTTATGCTGTTGCGCTAGACCAAAGACTGGTTGAGCACAGTCGACCCTTCCATTCTTCGCAGTCTTCCGGAAAGCGAGATTCATCGCCAATCGTATGTTTTGACCATGTTTTAAACGTTATTTCTTACGTGACTGGCACAGTATCATATTTAAGACGATCACTCAAGAGGAACAATATATCCAGGATCTCGATTCAGTTGAAGCTGTTGGTGTCGATTGTTCTCACATACACCTCTTAACTCACCCACGGTTAGCTATTCATTCGCCCTCTACGCCGTGCCACACACATTATGCCTACTTCTGAACTGGATGATTTCATCGAAGAAGTGTTCGGTAACATTTTGGACCTGCGAGAGTGCAATAAGCGACTTGTGGAAGCGATGTATGTTCGGCAACGCGAGCAGTCTCCGATCATTCAGAAGATTGGAGACGTTTTCGTCGATGCTGCAAGAAGCTTCCGATACGCGTATCCTACTTATGTCGCCCACCTTCCTCTGGCTGAAAAGCGATTCAAGGATGAAATAGACGCGAATGCCAACTTGAGGCTCTTCCTCGAGGTTCGTAGCAATATCCATGCTGGATATCCATAGCTCACATTCTACCGGGATACTGTAGGAATGTTCGCGTCGATCTGTGAAACAGCAAGAGTCTCGACGTCTGGACTTGAAGCATTTCTTGTCGCGTCCTTCGGAGCATCTCCAGAAGTACCCACTTGCCCTCGAAGCGATCATGAAAGAAACAACGGAGGGAAACCCGGACGCGTATTACCTTGCGGAAGCCATCCACGCGATCAAGGATCTGCAGAACATCGCTCAGCTGCGCACCTTCCAGACTGCCATGGGAAAAGGTCCTACTTCGAAGTGGGAATGGCATGACTTGGTTCCCGGTGAACTCAGAGAAAATTTGAGCAAGTCTGAGGCGAAACGCCAGGCGTGAGTAATCAGCCCGTGTATTAGCGCAGGGTATTGGTGACTGAACGATACATTTAGCATCATTTTCGAGTTGATCAAGGGTGAAATGGGCTACGTCAAAGATTTGGAAAACATTGAAATGGTACGAGATTTGGTGACATTGACAGTCATGCCTGAACGCCGTATATTTTTAGATGTATGTCCAACCCTTGCGAACGCAAGATCCTCCCATTATTCCGCGGGAGAGATTGGAGAGTTTCATCGTAGATGTGTTCCACAATTTCGCAGAAATCTATGAACATCACCGCAAGTTGCTCGTACAGCTACACGAGATCCAGCGAGAAGAACATCCCACGATCAAGAGTATCACGGCGGCGGTGTTCGATGCTGCATTGAGCTTCCGGGAAGCTTATATGGAGTACATACCGAACTATCCGATCGCGGCGTATCGAATAGACGACGAGATGGCAAATAACCCCGAGTTCAAGACTTTTGTCGAAGTACGTGTATCGTCGTCCCACTTATTCGTCTTCCTCTCGGACTGATCATGTTTCTAGCAATGTACTCGTCATCCCGATGCCCATCGACTGGATATGAAGAGCTTCATCAACCGTCCTATCCCTCGGCTTCTGCGATATGAACTACTTTTGAAGGGCGTATTTGATGAGACCCCGGCGGGTCAGGAGGATCGCGAAGCCATTCCCCAGGTCCTTGAGATCATCAAGGCGCTAGGAAAAGATACCGAGCCTGGGGTCGAGTCTGCGAAGCAAAAAGTCCAGCTGTGGTGTTACAACAGCTATATCGTGTTCAAGCCTGGAGAATCGGTGGTAGGTGCAGTGGCGACATTTGCCCCGGTCTGTTGTTGACGAATTTCGAACCAAAGGACATGGATTTGCTGAACGAGAATCGATCGTTGGTTCATGCTGGCAAGTTGTTGAGACAACCAGAGACCGGTTTCGAGTGGAATGGATGGACGGAGCTTTTTGTCCTTTTGTTTGACAATTATCGTGAATTGCCGTGATCTGCACGTTCTTTTTTCTCGCTAACAGGTGTTCCGCAGTCGTCCTGACGAAACCGAAGGAGAAGGAAGGCGTGACGAAGTACTACGTCAATCGAAGAGTTAGTCGTTTTTTAGGGTTCTAGTCGCTTTCGTAACTAAACGCACGCTTTAGCCCATCCCTTTGGACCTACTGAGTCTCACCAGCTTCTTAGACCCGCCTACGCAACGAAGTGCAGGCATACTGCGACTAGGGCTTGGTAACAGACATGGCGATAACACCGGGCCTACATCTCCAAACAATATGCCTGACAGTGCGGTAGACTCTCGCCTCGTCTACCCCTGCACAATCCATTACAGCGGGAGACTGGGTGGTCTATACACACTCTTTACGGAGAGTGCTCAGGCACGTGTGGAGTGGAAGCAAAAACTGGAGGAGGCGATCGGTTTGCGCAAGGTGGTCCAGGAGTCGAACAAGGTGTTTGAGATGGAACCGCTGAGCACGGATACCTTCTTCGTGCCTGCAATTTCGGCGAGCGCAGCTACGCCGTCGTGGAACCACGAGAGTTTGTTTACGGGCAAGGTGACGTGCTCTGTGCCGTTTAGTGAGTCGGTTCGTTTGAAGTGCCACCGTGCGTTGTTTATTTTGCATGTTCTGCAGCTACGACGGACGGAAGGGCGCTCGTTGCGATCGGATGTGCAGAGGGTGTGTGGATTGGGTTCAGACACGATTCTCGATGTAAGCGTTCGAGTTGGTGGTTGATGGTCCGGGTCTCTGAACTCGATGATCGCTTCCAGCTATGCGCCGCGTGCTGCACCTCAAGATGGTTACGCAGTGTGCGATGTTAGAAGACTTTGGAATGTTCCTCGTCCTGGCGGACAAGGCAAGTTTCCTTACGTTGTTGTGGTGTCATAAATGAAGAAGGCGCTTGTACAGGCGTTGTTCGCTTATCACATAGAGGCACTCGTTCCGTCGTCGCCTCAAAGTGCGCATACATCACAGACTCCTCAGCGTGTCAACGGCACCCGGGACGTCCACTTCTTCAGCGTTGGGAACCAAGGCGGTCGAACCTTGGTTATCTACATGAAGAAAAAAGGGGTGCGTGTTTGCATAATGGGATGTATGGTCCTTTGTTCACGTGCTCGTAGCTTGATAGCGTTTTCCGTGTGCTTGAGCCTGTAGTCGAGAAGATTAACGAACGATCGAAGGCACCTGCTTCGTTTACGTCTAGGTTTGGTATACGGCCTGCACGGTCGGAATGGTTCCGCTTATACAGGGTGCGCAGTGCAGAGAATCGGTTTCATTTTGCAGCTGATATCGTCTCTTTTGTTTCTCGTCAGGAATTCTTTTTACCCTCGGAATCGTTTGACCTAGTCTTCTTGAAAGCGAAGATCGCGATCCTTTGTACTAGAGGCTTTGAAATCATGGATCTTACAGAGTACGATGAAGTTCTTGTAATCAAACGTGTATATTGCTAACATCGTGGTCGCCAGCTTCAAGAGTGTCACGATTCCCCTTCGCGACGACGGTCATGAGCGGTTGGCAAAACGTTGTGAATCATGTAAGCCGATGGGCATGTTTCGCGTTGACAACGAGTTCCTGCTGTGTTATGATGGTGAGCCTCATTGGGTACAACCAATCAAAGTGTTGCTAACGAGGTCACAGAGTTCGGCATTTACGTCAACAAGCATGGTGCGCCAAGTCGGGCCTCAGGAACAATTGAATGGGAGGGCACTGCAGAGCGTGTGGCCGTGCACTGGCCATACATCCTTCTCTTTGACTCGCGATTCATTGAAGTGAGACATGTCTCGACTGGCCTTCTTGCCCAGATCATTCCTGGAAACGAGGTCCGGTGTATCTGGGATGGACGTGGTACGTCTGGCGCACTGGCCGTCACGGGTGCGGAAGGGTTCCACGAGTCAATGAGTCTCGAGCCTCGCATACACGCTGTCATGTCTGCGGCTGAGCCGATGGGTCAGACTGTGCAACCCGGCCGGCCACGATCGATCGCACAGCATGTTTTTGAGCTGATGCCGACGGTTCCTCTTTACCCGCCAGGGCCGTTGGCGTCGCCGTCACAGTCTGCGTATTTCCAGCAGAGCAGTTCACCTCCGCATTCGCCGAGTATGGCTGCTAATAATTCGTGGAACTGAAAGTGTAATAGTGGTGTGTACGGTGTTGGATTTGGTGGAATTACCTCTTTCTCTCCCTTTTTTACGTGCACGAGTTTACTGTCTACTGTCTAGTCTTTCTCTGTTTTCCGTGCCACCATCATGACATCCTTCAATTTGCGATTCGATTCGGAATGTGTTCAAGCTTGGGTCTTGATCGCGTAACGTTTACTTTCTCAGGCTTTTCTTTTCCTTTCGATTCTTTACAGCTGATATTAGCTGATCGTCACGAGTCTGTGTCGTTATGCAAATGAGACCTTTTTTTCCGTGAGAAGAGCTCTCGGCGATATGACGTTCACTACCCTTCAGGGGGTCCAGGAGACTCGGACGCTCCCGAATCCAAGTTCCCACTCGGCGCGTCCCTTCAATCCGCCCTTTGGCCCGGGTTTGTAACTTTGTTGCTTCCAGGTTCTCCATGGAGTTTGGATCACAATTTCTTTTTCAATGCAGACAATGGGCGCTGCCCTACCACGTACTCTATTGCCACCTACAGGCACCACATGAAGGTGACGTCCACCACTGGCATCGAACCCTTTGTTTCTCAGTGCAAAAGATGAATTCCCACCAACCTCATGATCGTCGCCGACTCCTGGGGCACTTGACGTTACGCTCACCTATGTCTTGAGGGTTTTTGCGAATCTACTTATCGCTAACCTGTGGCGTTCCGGCGGAATGGCTAGCGCCCGATTCTTTACAGACCTACTTATTGCTAACCTCTAGCGCCCAAGTCTTCGAGTGTCTCTATCGCGCGTCATGTCCGTACCATCTCGTTTCCTGAGCGCGTTGTTTGTTCGCAAGTAAGTAAATTGTACAAACACGCTTCCCGCTCTGTTGTCTCAGGGTCCAGGTTCCAGGTCTGCAGTTTTCTCCGGGCACATCTTACTGCTATACGACTATTTACTCACACTTCCCCTCGAGGTATGTACTGCTCTGCATCAGGGGCCTATCTAACTTTTGTGTAAGGTGCAGTACATCTGGCAAGCTCCGTGGACATCTGTCAAAATAGGCTTTCTGCTCAATCGATATGGAAATGCGGTTGGGCAGACGCTCATCATGCTGGAGGAGGCAGGGTTGCTGAATCGACAATCCGACTCGGAACATGTATGTGGTGTTTCTGCTTTTGTGAAGAGCTCGATACTCAGTCAATTCATACGTGCAGTTTTGTAGATATTTTTGGCTGTTCGTCGCGCTATTTACTTCCACCTCTGCGGAGTCCATTCGCAGTGCGTATATCGTTTGCTATTTTGTACTCAACCGTGATCATTGATTATAGTCCTGGTCTTAATGCGCGCTTGGGCAGTCTGGGGTTGTCGATATGGCGCTGCAGTTTTCTTGATCTGGTTATATATTCTCTATGTCCTAGCTGTGCTTGGAACGGTGATTTATTCGCAGGTTAACGCTCCATGTGCATGCTATGACATTTCTTTCTGTTGCACTTTGCTGAAGATCTGTTACAGCCCATCCGTTTCAATATCTACATCAAATTGGAGTGTGCACAAAGGAGATGCCCTGTGTGTCAGTTCTCTTTAGCGTTTCGGCTCCTACTCATCATACGCTATGAAACTACAGCTCGCATTGTAAGTCCTGCCATCCTCACATGTCCTGGTATTTAAAACGCCCTATAGTGGTTGATGTGGATGGCAGTGTAAGTCATTCCGAATGGGTAACATGCTTGGTCTCAATTTCCCTTGCAGATTGCTGCTGGACAGCACAGTGTTGGTAATGGTATGGTACAGTCTCCGAAGAACTATCAGGGAGACCAATGGTATCTACCCTTCGCCGCTGATTCGTCTGCTCGTGCGGGACGGTAAGCATATTCAACACTTCGTCACTATTTGGTCTTGACTGGTAATCCAGCTGGTATATTCTACGCCGTAAGCCTTTCGGATTTCATGGAAACATTGACTTCCACTACCACACCATGCAGACAAGCTTGTTCAATGCTGTCTTTGGTATCGTATGCTGGTAAGAATATTTCTTTTTTCGATGACCTAGTGTTCGATCACGCACATGAACTTGGTAGGACCGTATTTCGCCGAGTGAGAATCCGACCCATAGATATCCTGATGGTTATTGATTATATATGACATAGAGCCCGATGTCTTTCCTTCCGGCGGCGTGAGTACCTAACAATACTGTTGAGTTGCATCCGTGAATCTGACACTTCGAGGCAGAATATTGCTACCGTTGCTGTCGGTAGTTGGACAACGTCTTATTCTTAATCTTCGCGGATTCCAAGTACGGGTTCTCACAACGCGCGATATCAGTCGGGAGGTAGACAGGCAGATGGGTGATCTATTCTGGCCAGACCGAAGGGTAGACACCGAGCGGTCGCGCCCAGAGCAAATCGAAAACGGTCGTATGTCTGTCATAACACGGGCAAGGAACACCATAGACCCTATCGAGTTAATGGAGGTGCGGCGTGGACAAGTTTTTACCCAATAACCGATATGTACTATGCGTGTACGGAGAAACCATAGATCGAGGTAGTAATCGATCGTTTGGTCGGGGTTCGGGGTTTCCTTTTTTTTAGACAAGCGATGATATCGAGTAGCAACTGACTAGCGCTCCTAAGGCAGCGGCGATGCCGCTGCAGACCTTGCCCGCATCTGCCAGTGTTCGATATTCAGTAAGGTTGAATAAAGGTTCAATGAAAAGTGACTTGCGAAATCTCATATACAATCTTAGAATTCTTTTACGAAGATTCAAACAGGAGTGAGACAATGGAAGGATACGAGACTGGGAAAGGAAATGAACACGCTTGAAAGTTGTGAAATTCTTTACATTCCGTCCTTCCCATCTGCTCATTTACATTGCACCGGCTACAAAAGATGCACAGATACAAATCATTATTATTGTTCCCATTTGTTTCGACTGAAGGCCGTTGTATTTTTACAATTCGGGTTGCAGCACCCAGATCTCAATGAGGTTGAAGTCGAGTCATCAACTTTGTGTTTTTAACCATTGTTGCTGCCATTTGGTTCATAAGCGAATAAGAACATCAATGAGGAGAAGGCAGATATACTTCACCTGCAGGAAAACCTTGGATTCATGATGAATCAATCGGATTAAGCTTGTTCGATCAGAATTACTATTAGGGTTTTGCACGCATGCAGGTTATAACCGGTGTGGGAAAGGATAAGGGTACCTGGGCCGCTGTCATCATCGTCGGTGTGTCGCCGTTGTGTCATGGTGGCACGAGTATGGGGACGGAGATGTGATGGTGATCGCGATATCGGCATGGTATGAGGATGAGGATGGGGACGGCCACGTAGACGTTGTCGTTGCACCGTTGGCAAAGAGGGTGGCGGTGATGGCGCATGCATGTCCGTTGAGACATGCTGAATGCAGCGGGAGGGTGGGTATGGAGATCGAGAGCGGGGGGATGCGTGTGTATCTGCGTGCATATCATCGTCGTCGTGTCATGACACGCAGTCGCGGCAATTGTCGGGCCACGGCTCGGGTGCGATGTCGTTGTCGGTCGTCATCATTACACCGTCGTGGGAATTGTTATGGTGCTCATTGTTGACTCCGTCGAGTCGGGTTGTGTCGTCTTCGTTGTTCAAATGGACCACACCTGCGAGTCAATGTTTCAACCCAGACCTCCCAGACGGGTGCGGGAACATCGCGGGTATGGTTGCTGATGCTCGCGCAAAACCCTAAGCATGACTCAGACCTGTGTTGTTTCATCGAATCCAGTTAGCGGATGGTCAGTCCCTCTGTTCCTCTCCTACCTGGTCCAGCGCATCATTTGTGACCGCGAGTGGAGCAACAATGCACCTTTGCATGATGTGACGGCATCGACGAATGCGTACTAGTAGACAATAATATCGCGATTGAAATGACACGAGGAGGGCTCCGTTCGTAATCAAACCTTTGAAAGCTCCGAGTATGGCGGGATATCTGCACAAACAATCCACGCGTTTTTTTTACCCCGCGCGCTAAGAAAATTCCCACCTCACGCGAAAACCTGTCCCTGCGCGATTTTTTTTTGTTTGCCAAGGCAGCCTACGCGATTTAGGCCCTGTACGGTGGTTTTTCTAGGTGTACTGAATGCATTGGGGCAGACTCTTTGGGTGTCGCGTCGGATGGCTGCTGCGAGGGGATGTGAGGGTATGCGATTGCGGAGTGTACTATGTACAGGCAAGTGCATGGGTACGGAATGAGTGCTACTACTGAGCGCGAGAGGTTGTATGTACGTGGGGTGAAAAGGAGAGCGGGAGACGGGCGGAAGCGCGCAGCGCTCACCGGCCCCAGACGGAAGTGGAGAGCTGTTAGGCAAAAGGCGTGAGCTGCGGGGGCGGGTGGGAACCGCCTCGCAGCTACGCGTGACCACATAACGCGCCAGGGGCCCCTGGAGGGGTATGGTGGTGCGAGGCACCGAGGAAACGGAGGTTTCGAGGTCAGGGTGTGGTGGGTGGGTGCGACGAAGAACGAAGAGAGGAGGCGAGACGAAAAGCCAACGGGACGAGCGAGGTGCTGGCGGCGTGGAAGAAAAAGGATGCGCGCTCGCCCAAAGACCATGTTCTGTGGCTCTGCTCGTGCCTTGGTAGCCCCCTCGTTTCCGTTGAATCCGTTCATGGTTTCTGAACTCGATGTTGTTCCTCGTACGTCCTGGTGGACAAGGCAAGTTTCCTCACGTTGTTGTTGTGGTGTCGTAAATGAAGAGGGCGCTTGTACAGGCATTATTTGCTTAGTACCACATAGAAGCACTTGTTCCGTCGTCGCCGCAAAGTGCCCATACATCACGCGTATCAATGGCACCCGGAACGTCCACTTCTTCAGCGTTAAGAATCAAGGGGGTCGAGCCTTGGTTATCTACACGAAGAAAAAGGGGGTGCGTGTTTGCGTAGATGAGATGTATGGTCCTTTGTTCACGTGCTCGTAGCTTGACAACGTTTTCCGTGTGCCCGAGCCTGTATACGAGAAGATCAATGAACGATCGAAGGCACCTGGGTGGGTATACGGCCTGCAGTCAGAATGGTTCCATTCATAGGTGCACTGTGTGGAGAAATTGGTCTCGATTTGCAGCTGATATCTTCTTTTTTCTGTTCCTGGTCAGGAATTCGTTTTGGCCTCTGAATCGTTTGACCTAGTCGTGAAAGCGAAGATCACGGTCCTTTGTACTAGAGGTTTTAAAATCATGGATCTTACAGAGTAAGGTCATGGTAAAGTTCTTGTGATCAAACGTGTATCTTGCTGACATCGTGGTTATAAACTTCAAGAGTGTCGAGATTCCCCTTCACAACGACGGTCCGAGCGGTCGGAAAAACGTTGCGAATCATGCAAGCCGGTGGGCATGTTCCACGTTGATAACGAGTTCTTGCTGTGCTATGATGGTGAGCCCCATTGGGTGCAATGAATCAAAGTCGTTCCGTCACTCGCAGAGCATGTGGCTGTGCACTGGCCATACATCTGACTCGTGATTGAAGTGAGACATGTCTCGACTGGCCTTCTTGCCCAGATCATTCCTGGGAACGAGGTCCGGTGTATCTGGGATGGCCGTGGTACGTTTGGCGCGCTGGCCGTCACGGGCTCTGAAGGGTTCCAGGAGCTGATGACATGATGCCGACAGTTCCTCTTTACCCGCCCGGCGCAGTCTGCGTATTTCCAGCAGAGCAGTTCACCTCCGCATTCGCCGAGCATGGTCGCTAATAACTCGTGAAACTGAAAGTGTAATAGTTGTGTATGGTGTTGGATTTGGCGGAACTATTTCTTTCTCTCTCTTTTTTACCTGCACGAGTTTACTGTCTCAAACTAGTCTTTTTCCGTTCCGTGTCACCATCATGATATCCTTCAATTTGCGATTCGATTCGGATTGTGCTCAAGCTTGGGTCTTCATCGCGTAGCCTTTGCTTTCTTTTCCTTTCGATTATTTACGGCTGATATTAACTTATGCATCACGAGTCTGTGTTGGTACCCACTCAGACTGTCGTTGCTATGCAAATGTGACCATTTTTCCCTGAGAAGAGCTCTCGGCGGCGATATGACGTTCACTGCCCCCAGGGGGCGCCTCCAAATCAAAGTTCGCATTCAGCGCGTCCCTTCCTTTGGTTACATAATTTGCAACTTTGTTACTTTGTTACGCCTCTAAGTTCTACATACCCCAATGTATGTTCAAGTTCTGCATCGAGTTTCATTCTCATTCTCTTGTCATATTGTAGACAGCCGGCGTTGCCTATCACGTCGGCTTTCACGTACCTATAGGCGCCACATGAAAAGTGACGTCCACCACTGGCATCGAGCCCTTCGTTTCTCAGTGCAAAATTGGATGAATTCCCACCAACCTGATGGTCGTCGCCAACTCGTCGGGCACTTGGCGTTACGCTCACCTGCGTCCTGAGGGTTTTTTGCTGACTTATTGCTAACCTCTGGCGTTCAGACGGATCGACTAGCGCCCAAGTCTTCGAGTGTCTCTATCGCGCGTTATGTCTATACCATCCCGTTTTCTGAGCGCGTTGTTTGTTCGCAAGTAAGTAAATCTTATAAGTGGGCTTCTCGCTCTGTTGTCTCAGGGTTCCAGGTCTGCAGTCTTCTCCGGGCACGTGTTACTGCTCTACAACTATCTACTCACACTTCCCCTCGAAGTATGTGCTACTCTGCATAAGGGGCCTATCTAACCTTTGCGTAAGGTGCGGTACATCTGGCAAGCTCCGTGGACATATGTCAAAATAGGCTTTCTGCTCAATCGATATGGAAATGTGATTGTGCAGACATTCATCATGCTGGAGGAGGTAGGGTCGTTGAGTCGACAATCCGAACACGTATGTTGTGTGTCTCTGCTTTTATGAAGAGCTCGATACTCAGTCGATTCATACGTGCAGTTTTGTAAGTGTTTTCGGCTGTTCATCGCGCTATTCGCTACTACCTCTGCGGAGTCCATTCGCAGTGCGTATATCCTGTATTGTTTGGTATTCAATCCTTATCGTCAATTGTAGTCCTGGTCTTAATGCGCGCTTGGGCGGTCTGGGGTTGTCGATATGGCGCTGCAGTTTTCTTGATCTGGCTATATGTTCTTCATGTCTTAGTTATGTTTGGAACGGTAATTTATTCGCAGGTTAATGCCCCAGGTGCATGTCATGACACTTCTCTTTGTTGCACTTTGCTGAAGATACCTTTCAGCGCATCCGTTTCAACATCTACATCAAGTTGGAGTGTGTGTATATCACATACCTGGTGTGTCAGCTCCTTTCAGCGTTTCGGCTCCTACTCATCATACACTATCAAAATGCAGCCCATATTGTAAGTCCCGCTATCCTTGCATGTGTCGAGATATTTGAAACTGCATATAGTGGTTGATGTGGATGGTGACGTGGGTTATTTATGGGGTAATATGCTTGGTCTCAATTTGCCCTGTAGACTGCTGTTGGATAGCACAGTGTTAGTGATGGTATGGTACAGTCTTCGAAAAACTATCCGGGAGACCCATAGTCTATACCCTTCGTCGCTGGTTCGTCTGCTCGTGCGAGACGGTAAGCATATTCAACACTTCGTCACTATTTGGTCTTGACCGGTAATCCAGCTGGTATATTCTATGCTGTAAGCCTTCCAAATTTCGTGGAAACATTGACCTTCACTACCATACAGATATGCTTGTTCAATGGTGTCTTTGGTATCGTATGCTGGTAAGAGTATTTCTTCTTTCGACGACCTAGTATTTGAGCGCGCGCATTAACTTGGTAGGACCGTATTTCGTCAAGTGAGAATTCAACTCGTAGATGTCCTGTGGTTATTTATTATACGACATAGAGTCCGATGGCTTTCCTTCCCGTCGCGTGAGTGCTGTACAATATTGTTGAGTTGCATCCATGAATCTGACACTGCGAGGCAGAATATCGTTACCGTTGCTGTCGGTAGTTGGGCAACGTCTTATTCTCAATCTTCGCGAATTACAAGCACGGGTTTTCACAACGCGTGATATCAGTCGGGAGGTAGATAGGCAGATAGGGCAGATGGGTGATCTACTCTGGCCAGATCGAGAGTTAGACATGGAGCGATCGCACCCAGAGCAAACTGAAAACAGTCAGTATACGTCTGGCACGACACAGGCAGGAACCGCCATAGACCCTATCGAGCTAATGGAGGTGCGGGCATGGTCAAGATTTTCTCCAATAACCAATATGTAGTATTATGCTCGTACAATACGGAGAAACCGGGAGCGGTGTTATCGATCATTTGGTTGATATTCGGGGTTTCTGAACTCGATTGCTTGCAGCTATGTGCCGCATGCTACACCTCAAGATGGTTACGCAGTGTACAATGTTGGAAGTTTGGAGCGTTCCTCGTCACTCGGACTCGGCAAGTTTCCTTACGTTAGTGTCGCACATTACATAAGAAGGCGCTTGTACCCAGTACTATGTAGTGGCGCTGTTTCAAGCTTACCACCTGTTCTGTCGCCGCAAAGTGCGCATACTAATCATAGACTATGCTCTGCTCGTGCCTCATTACATACTTTCTGCGGGTGACGATGCGCGTGATGAAATGCACGTAAATCCGAACTTCAGACAACTGGCGTTGCCTACCACGTACTCTGGCCGCCTACAGGCACCATATGAAAAAGTGGCGTTCACCACCGGCATCGAGCCCTTCGTTTTGCACTGCAAACTTGAATGAATTCCCACCAGCCTCTTGGTCGTCGCCAACTCGTCGGGCAGTTAACGTTACGCTCACCTGAGGGTTTCTGCGGACCTACTTATTGCTAACCTTTGGCGTTCAGGCGGGTCGAACTAGCGTCTGAGTCTTCGGGTGTCTATCGCACGTCATGTCCGTGCCGTCTCGTTTCCTGAGTGCGTTGTTCGTTCGCAAGTAAGTGAATCGTACAAGTGCGCTTCCCGCTCTGTTGTCACAGGGTTCCAGGTCTGCATTCTTCTCCGGGCACATGCTACTGGTCTACGACTATCTACTCACACTTCCCCTCGAGGTATGTGCTACTTTAGATGAGGGGCCTATCTAACTTTTGCGTAAGGTGCGGTACATCTGGCAAGCTCCGTGGACATATGTCAAAATAGGCTTTCTGCTCAATCGATATGGAAATGTGATTGGGCAGACATTCATCATGCTGGAGGCGACGGGGTTGTTGAATCGACAAACCGAACATGTATGTGGTGTCTCTGCTTTACGAGGGACCTGATACTCAGTCACTTCACACTGGCAGTTTTGTAGGTATTTTCGGCTGTTCATCGCGCTATTTACTGTCACATCTGCGGAGTCCATTCGCAGTGCGTATATCGTTTGCTATTTGGTATTCAATCGTGATCATCGATTGTAGTCTTGGTCTTAATGCGTGCTTGGGCGGTCTGGGGTTGTCGATATGGCGCTGCAGTTTTCTTGATCTGGCTATATGTTCTTCATGTCCTGGTTGTGCTTGGCACGGTGGTTTATTCGCAGGCTAGCGCCCCATGTGCATGTCATGACATTTCTCTCTGTTACACTTTGTTGAAGATCCGTTTCAGCGTATCCGTTTCAATATCTACATCAAATTGGAGTATGCGTAAATCACATACCTGGTGTGTCAGTTCTTTTTAGCGTCTCGGCTCCTACTCATCATACAATATCAAACTACAGCTCATATTGTAAGTCCCGCTATCCTTGCACCTGTCGAGATATTTGAAACGCCCCATAGTGGTTGATGTGGATGGTGGCGTAAGTCATTCATGGGTAACATATTTGGTCTCAATTTGCCCTGTAGATTGCTGTTGGATAGCACAGTGCTAGTAATGGTATGGTACAGTCTTCGAAAAACCATCAAGGAGACCCATGATCCATACCCTTCGCCGCTGATTCGTCTGCTCGTGCGAGACGGTAAGCATATCCAACACTTCGTCACTATTCGGTCTTGACCAGTAGTCTAGCCCGTATATTCTATGCCGTAAGCCTTCCGGATTTCTTGGAAACATTGACCTTCACTACCATACAGATATGCTTGTTCAATGGTGTCTTTGGTATCGTATGCTGGTAAGAGTATTTCTTCTTTCGACGACCTAGTATTTGAGCACGCGCATTAACTTGGTAGGACCGTATTTCGTCAAGTGAGAATCCAACTCGTTGATATCCCGGTGGTTATTGATTATATGACATAGAGTCCGATGGCTTTCCTTCCCGCAGCGTGAGTGCCCAACAATATTGTTGACTTGCAGTCGTGAATCTGACACTGCGAGGTAGAATATCGTTGCCGTTGCTGTCGGTAGTTGGACAACGCCTCATTCTCAATATTCGCGGATTCCAAGCACCGGTTTTCACAACGCGCGATATCAGTCGGGAGATAGACAGGCAGATGGAGCAGATGGGTGATCTATTCTGGCCAGACCGAAGAGTAGACACCGAGCAGTCGCACCCAGAACTCACTGAAAACAGTCGTATGTCTGGCATAACACGGGCAGGAACCGCCGTGGACCCTATCGAGCTAATGGAGGTGCGGGGTGGTCAAGGTTTTCCCCAATAACCAACATATATCATACGTATGCGATAGATTCTTTCTCTAGCGTCAACTTCAGTTGAGGGTGGAACTAGTACCACTTTCTCTCCCTTTTTTACGTGCACAAGTTTACTGTCTACTGTCTAGTGTTTTTCTGTTTTCCGTGTAACCATCCTGACATCCTTCAATTTGCGATGTTGCATTCGGATTGTATTCTCTTTCTTTCTCCCTTTCGATTCCCTACAGCTTATATTCGCTGATCGTCACAAATCTGCGTTGCTACGTATGTACCCAATGTCGTTTTTTTTTCTTTCCCCCTGTTGACAAGGTGAGACTCCGTGAGAGAGCTCTTGGCGATGTGGCATTTCACCGCTTTCGGTCCTCTAAGTCGCGATCAAGGGGGGTATGTAGGGGTAAGATGGCCCTAGGACTGTTCAGGTTGGTCAAATTGCGCGCCCTTACGCTTCTTGGCAGGCTGCAACCAAAAGTTTCTCTGGCACTTTTATCGAGTTGCTAACTTTTAATGCTTTGCATAAGCTTTTCATCGACTCACATTCTCTTCTCCTGTTACATTGTAGATAGCCGGCGTTGCTTATCACGTCGGCCTGCACGTACCGATACTAGGCGCCACATGAAAATGTGAGCATCCGCCACCAGTGGCATCGGGCCCTTTGTTTCTCACTGCAAAATTGGATGAATTCCCACCAACATCATGGTCGTCGGGCAGTTAACGTTACGCTCGCCTGTGTCCTGAGGGTTTTTGCGGACCTACTTATTGCTAATGTCTGGCGTTCAGGCGGACTGACTAGTCTCTGTTCGACAGCGCTCGAGTCCTCCAGTGCCTCTACCGCGCGTCATGTCCGTACCGCCTCGTTTCCTGAACGCATTGTTTGTTCGCAAGTAAGTAAATCATACAACTTGCGCGCTTCGCGCTCTGTTGTCTCAGGGTTCCAGATCTGTAGTCTTCTCCGGGAACACCCTACTGCTCTACGACTATCTACTCACACTTCCCCTCGAGGTATGTGCTTCTCTAGGTGGGGGAACCACCTAAATTTTGTGAAAGGTTCGGTACATCTGGCAAGCTCCGTGGACATCTGTCAAAATAGGCTTTCTGCTCAATCGATATGGAAATGTGATCGGGCAGACATTCATCATGCTAGAGGAGGCAGGGTTGCTGAATCGACAATCCCAACACGTATGTCGTGTCTCTGCTTTGCGAGGGGTTCGTTACTGAGCCACTTCACACTGGCAGTTTTGTAGGTATAACCGGCTGTTCGTCACGCTATTCACTATCGCCTCTGCGGAGTCCATTCGTAGTGCGTATATCTTGATTTTTTGATGTCTAGTGTTCGATCGTGATCATCAATCGTAGTCTTGGTCTTAATGCGCGCTTGGGCGGTCTGGGGTTGTCGATGTGGGACTGCAGTTTTCTTGATCTGGCTATATATTCTCTATGTCTTAGCTGTACTTGGAACGGTGATTTATGCGCAGGTTAGCGCCCCATGTACATGCCATGACATTTTTTGTGTTGCACTTTGCTGAAGATTTGCTACAGCCCGTCCGTTTCAATATCTATATCAAATTGGAGTGTGCGTAAATCAGATGCCTTGTGTGTCAGTTCTTTTTAGCGTTTCGGCTCCTACTCATCATACGCTATGAAACTACAGCTCGCATTGTAAGTCCTGCTACCCTCGCACGTGTCCCGGTATCTGAAACGCCCTACAGTGGTTGATGTGGATGGCAGCGTAAGTCATTCATGGGTAACATACTAGCTTGGTCTTAATTTGCCCTGTAGACTGTTGCTAGACAGCATGGTGCTAGTAATGGTATGCTACAGCCTTCGAAAATTTATTAGGGAGACCCATGGTCTCTACCCTTCGCCGCTGATTCGTCTGCTTGTGCGAGACGGTAAGCGTATCCAACACTTCGTCACTATTTGGTCTTGACCGGTAATCCAGCTGGTATATTCTACGCCGTAAGTCTTCCGAATTTCATGGAAGCATTGACCTCCACTACCATGCAGACAAGCTTGTTCAATAATGTCTTTTCTATCATATGCTGGTAAGAATCTTTCTTTCGACAACCTAGTGTTCGATCATGCACATCAACTTGGTAGGACCGTATTTCGTCGAGTGAGAATCTGATTCGTGGATATCTTGGTGGTTATTGATTATATGACAGAGTCCGACGGCTTTCCTTCCCATAGCGTGAGTGCCTAACAATATCGTTGACTTGCATTCTTGAATCTGACACTGCGAGACAGATTATCGTTGCCGTTACTGTCAGTAGTTGGTCAACGCCTTATTCTCAATCTTCGCGGATTCCAAGCACGAGTTTTCACAACGCGCGATATTAGTCGGGAGATAGACAGGCAGATGGAGCAGATGGGTGATCTACTCTCGACAGACCAAGGGGTAGCCACCGAGCAGTTGCACCCAGAGCAAACTGAAAACAGTGGTACGTCTGGCACGAGCTGGACGGGAATTGCTATGGACCCTATCGAGCTAATGGAGGTGCGGCGTGATCAAGGTTTACCCCAGTAACCATGAAATTTTGGATGTACATATATACGTGTACGATATATTCAGGGGGAACCAGTTGTACTTGCGTTTATTCATGCATCCTTGATTCCTCTAGCGTCAGCTTCAATTGAACGAGAAACTATAAATCGGTGTCTAGGACCAGAGCGGCATAATCAATCCTTTTTAACATGTATTGGCAAATATTCTTCCTCCACCTCCTACTAGGTCGTGGCAATCGAGCATTTATACGGTCGTGATCCTAGCGATGCTGGGCTTGTCACCCGCCAAATTGTTTTACATCTCCTGTGCGACAAGTAGGCCCGAGTGTCGGACGCCTCGGGCTAGCAATGAGTCGTCTGAGGTTAAGATATATATATATGAACACAGCTCAGGCTGTGTAGATCTCCAGTTCGGAGGAGAGGGCCAAGTGGTGGATTCGAGCGCGTGTTCCACGACAACGAGGACGACTCGGAACGGCTCTGGATCGCCATGGAGTATGTATGAGATCGTCCGGTGCAGCCTATCAGATCTAGTCCACACAAGTACTTACAGCGGTTTGCGGTAAAACCCTTGACACACGCGTGATCTTTTAACAGCTGTAACTTCCCGATCTCGGGTGCGGGCACTGGCAGGTAGTACATCGAGAAATTCGCGGGGCCGTTTCCCACGCATCAACACCTCACATGTTGGAGTGCTCGAATTCAGCAATTCACCATTTGAAGCAAATTTGAAGTGCCCAAGAATGACAGCGGGGATCAAAACAAAAACGTCCTCGAGCAATCAGCCATGTGGTCATCGTTGGGTCCATGCGTGGCGCTAGAGGACGATCGAAACGAGATTGTACTGGCGCCGCCCGCCCGCCCGTCGCGGACTACCAGCGGGCTCGGAAGTTTCTGTCACTCGAAGGCACCACTCCCTGTGGAATACCGCATGTCGTATCACATGGTTGATTGGTCCTTGACTTGCTTTCTTACATCACGGTGTTACAGGAGCCTGTGGTGAGTACGTCTTTCCCTTTCCAAAGTGGATGATCGCCGGATCCCTTTCCCCGATCGTCTCACACGTGTTCCTCTCTCAACAAACAACAACCAGACTAGGATGGCCATACTTCCCAGTCTGATATATTTCTCACTTGCGCGGCTCGGTTCTTGAATTCCCGACCTCGTCCGATCGCTCCCGACGTATCAAATGAAATAAGTAGGTGTGCATATATAAGAACCAGTTCTCATCTTGAGCTACATATTTCGACCTCTGGCGACTGCCACTGTAGGAGAGTCAAGCCGCTCATTACAAGTCACTATGGAACTCAATCCGCCCCTCACACAATATTTTGAACCTTTGTACACTTCGCTGTTCTTTGCCTCCATTATGACGACGGGGTTTTATGGCATGGCGTGCGTGCAGTCGTGAGCGTCGTTCATTTTATGGTGTGTTTGATGGGAAGATGATAAATATCAATCACTTGGACAGATTTTACTATTACGTCCAGTGAGTTTCACGTTCATCACGCTTTCGCCGGATTGCCAAGTATTCGTCCAGCTATCGGGACGATCCTTTATGCATAAAGCTATTTGTGAGTCATAGCGGTCGTTCACGAGTCCAGCCTAGTAATATAACACATTCTTTCAAGGTGGCAGCTCTATGGTACAGTTCGCTCGCCCTCGATGACGGTAACCATGACGTTTTACATTGGCAATAGGGGATTGGATACGATTCATGAAGCGTTAACCATTTCCAGCGGTACGTTCTGAGAGCAAAAACCTCGTTCTCATTCATTTTGGCATCCCACACAGCGTACAAAATCATTTTGGCCGGCATGCTAAGCCCGTTGTCGTTATTGAACGGAATCCCGTGAGTCATTGCGTCCATATTACTGCCGCTGGTCATGTGTTGAGATATTCTCTCCAGCGAGTTCATAGTAAGTTATGTCTTTGACCCTTCGGAACATCCGCCGATGATGGTTTCATTAATAGGTCCAGTTGCTCACATCGGTGCCTGTTTCATTTTCTGCGCGAAGAACGGCAGAATTCACATCATCCAGGTACTGGCTGCCGTACTTGCACAGGGTTACTTTGTCTATCGAATCTACGTCGGTTCGTATACTTGTTCAGTCATTTTGTTTGGGACTGAAGGTTGTCCAGTTAGTGGGAAGAATATTGTTCCGCCCCTCATTTGGGTGGGTCTATTCGAATAGCCAGCCACACAGTCTGTTGACCGGAAGGTTACAGGCCATCCTAGGATGTTACCAGCTTGGTAAGATTCCGCAACTTTCAGGGAAATGAACCCCTGACCACGCTTTTCCTGAACGTTAGCATGTACCATCTGTAAGCTTTCATAGGTCCATTTCAAGTCATCAAAATATAACCGTCGACATTCTCAGTATACTTATGCAAAGCACTTTATTTCAATCATGGGTTCGTTCGTTCCTTTCGCAGAGAATGTGAGCTTGCGTAAATTTACTATTGGCTTTGTAGCGTGCACGTCGTCAATGCCATTACGCTGGGTAGCAAGTTCTTCACTGTGAGTGTATGTTTCCGGTTTCCGAACCAAGGGTCTTAGCGGTGGACAGACCATATCCATCTCGACGCTCTCTATTGCTGTTGTGGTAGATATCCTGATTGTCATTTCCTTGACGTATTTTCTTCTCCGAAAACGGACTACCTCTGGCTTCGCGAGGTAAGAACACAGGGACCATGTATCCTCAAACAAGCGCATCTGAATCGTAGTCCATGAGCACGGCACATATTTTGCAGCGCCTAATTTTGCTGTCTGTGAATACGGGTTCATGGACGGCATTGTTTGCACTCTTGGCAATTATCTTTGTGCGTTCTAGTAACATTCGTCAAATATTCGCTCATGCCTGAGAAATCTACACTGCAGATGCACGCCTATCCGACGAAAACGATCAGCACGGTGTTTACGATCCCGCTTTGCCCTATTTATTGTAACACGGTACTCGCGAATCTGAATGCAAGAAAATATATTCGGAGCGAAACAACAGGGCACAATGTTGACACAGCGCAGATGATTGGGTCGCGGGTTATAGAGGCCATCGTGATTTCGACGGACAGGCAGAAAGAGAAGAAGATGTCGATTTCCTCCACCCCACTTGGTCAGGTAAGCTCTCACTATGATGACCCAAGTCATCATTTGCGCCTCCTCGTCACGAATGGTCACGGTGGCTTTGACGCTGAATCGCTGATTCGTCTGGTAACAGAGTACGGCGTCGTTTACAGATGGGAACCGGTCTGAGATGTCGGAGAATGCAGTGTGAGCTTGGAGTTTTGGACGAGGTCAAGATATCATGGATGTTGACTGTGCCATACCCGCTGATACCTCTGTGTGGTAGCTGATCCTGTAGACGTTTGTATGTTGTATTTATTCGTTCATTTTTCTTCTTTGTTTCTTGAGCGTTCGCCCGCGGAAGGCTCCGAGTTACATAAGTTCAATTAATTACGTCACTAGTCCGTTACAGATCATATAGTGACATGCATTTGGTCCTCCACGCTCTAGGAGCTTTTGGTAATATGGAGTCATAAGTGTTTGAATCGTGGTGTCATTCAACCCCCTACAAAATGGAGCGTACCATTCCGTGCCAATCGTCTCAAACGTGTTCCTCTCTCAACAAACAATCAGACTAAGGATGGCATCACGTCCTAATCTAATACATTTCACATTTTGATGTGGCTCGGGTGTTTCATTCACGACCTCCGAGTCGTCCGATCGCTCCTGATATATCGAATAAAATATCAATATTGAGTGCCAGTGTGCACATATATATAAACCGGCTCTCATGTCAGTTACAGATTTCAACGTGACTGCCATTGCAAGGGAATCAAGCCGCTCGTCACAAGTTACGATGGCACTCAGTTCGTTCCTCACACAATATGTTGAATCATTGTACGCTTCGTTGTTCTTTGCCACCATTATGACGACAGGGTTTTACGGCATAACGTGCATGCAGTCGTGAGTGTTGTTCATTTTATGGTGTGTTTAAAGGGAGGACGATCGATTTCAATCACTTGGACAGATTCCACTATTATATCCAGTGAGGTCTACCTTTATCGCGCTTTCGTCATATTACCGAGTATTTGTCCAGTTATCAGGACGATCCTTTACGCATAAAGCTATTTGTGAGTCACAGTGGTTGCCATTCACGAATCCAGCCTGGTAATCCAATGTATTCTTCAAGGTGGCAGTTCTATGGTACAGTTCGCCCGCCCTCGATTTCGTAGAGTCTCTGACACTTTACAATAGGGGATTGGATACGATTCATCAGGCGTTAACCATTTCCGGCAGTACGTTCGCAGATCGAAATCCTCGCTCTCGTTCATCCTGGTATCCCACGCAGCGTACAAATTCATTCTGGCCGGCCTGCTGAGCCCGTTATTGTTATTGAACGGGATCCCGTGCGTCATTGCGCTCATACTGCCACTGATCGTGTGTTGAGATATGTATTCTCCCCAGTGAGTTCACAGTGAGTTACTACGTCCTTGACGCCTTCGGAACATGCACCGACGTTGTAACAGATCCAGTTGCTCGTGATGGTGCCTGTTTTATGTTTTGCGTGATGAACGGTAGGATTCACATCATCCAGGCGCTGGTCGCCGTACTTGCGCAGGGTTACTTTATCTATCGAATCTACGTCGGTTCGTATACTTGACCAGTCATTTTATGTGGGATTGAAGGATGTTCAGTTAGTGGGAATAATATTATTCTACCCCTCATTTGGGTAAGGGATCTATTCGAATAGCGAGCCACACAGCCGGTTGATCGTTGGGTTCCAGGTAATCCTAGGATGTTACCAGCTTGGTAAGACCCTGCGAGTTTCAGGGAACTGAACTCTGACCGCGCTTGGAATTCCTCAATATCAGCATGTACCATCCGTAAGCTTTCGTTCCTTTCATGTTAGTAAACTGAAACCACATTCTCAGTCTACGTATGCAAAGCACTTTATTTCAGTCATGGGTGCGTTTGTTCCTTTTGCAATGCATGCAATCTTGCACAAATTTATCGTGGACTTTGTAGTAGCGTACACACCGTCAACGTCATTACTCTGGAAAACAAGTTCTTTACTGTAGGTGTATGCTTCCGGCTTCCGAACCAAGGGTCTTAGCTTTGGGTGGACAGATCATAGCCACCTCGACACTCTCTATTGCTGCTGTGGTAGATGTCCTGATCGCCATCTCCTTAACGTACCTTCTTCTTCGAAGACGGACGGCCTCTGGCTTCGCGAGGTAAGACCAAAGGGACCGCGTATCCTCAAACAAGCACATCTGAATCGTGGTCCATAAGCACAGCACATATTTTGCAACGCCTAATTTTATTTTCTGTGAATACGGGCTCATGGACGGCATTGTTTGCACTCTTGACCATCATCCTGGTGCGTTCTGGTAACATTTGTCAGATTTTTCATGCCTGAGAAACCAATATTGCAGATGCATGCCTGTCCGACGAAATTGATCTATATGGCGTTTGCGATCCCGCTTTGCTCTGTCTACTGTAACACGGTACTCGCGAATCTGAATGCAAGACAATATATTCGGAGCGAAATAACTGGACACAATGTCGACACAGAGCGGGTGATAGGGTCACGGGGAATAGAGGTCATCATGATTTCGGCGGACAGGCAGAAAGAGAAGATGTCAATTTCCTCCACCCCTCTTGGTCAGGTAAGTCCTCACTATGATGATGCAAGTCGTCGTTCGCGCCTCCTCCGCGTCGCGAATGGCCACGGTGTGCTTGGACACTGAGCACTGATTCGTCATGGTAGGAGAATACGGTGTCGTTCACAGATAGGAACCAGTCCGAGACGTCGCGGAACGCAGTGTGAGCTGGGACGAGGTCAAGATATGATGGATGTCGACTGTGCCAGACTCGCCGATATCCCCTGTGTAGTAGTTGATCGGTGATCCTGTAGATGTTATTATCGTGTATTTATTTGTTCCTTTTATTTATTTATTTGTGTCTTGAACATTCGACAGCGGAAAGGCTCCGAGTTGCTAGGTTGCGTACATAAGAATAGTTGTTTCTTGGTTGTTTCGTCCATTAATCATGCTCGGGCGGTGTTTGCACTCAACAAGGCAATGGACTTCATGGTTACTAGCACTTTCGTCTTCCGGCGAAGCACTCACTTTGGCCCCGTTACAGTTCAGTATCAAAAGCACTGGGATGACATATACAGTCGGTCCCCGAAGTTCCCTTCTTTTGGTTTGAATCTTCATGTCGCATGGTGCGCCCTCAAACAGGCTGAGTGTTCTGGGTGCCCCGGGGGGCAAAGATTGAACGCTTGATGTCTTAAGTCGATGGCCTTGTTGAGATCCCTTTGCATAGGTATTGATCTGAAAGATAGAATGCGGCGCGCTGAAAACCAATCGGACAATCGGACTCGTGTATCTGGAAGAAGGTCCTGCGCTTTCCTTGGTGTCCACTACATTCCCAAGCTTGCAGTGACGATTCCAGAGATAGTTACCTAGACCAACTTAAGCACAGCACTCCTGAGAACCATCGATCTAGTGGGCAGAGACTCGGTGCTTGAAGTAAATAGGAATATATGTCAGTATATATTAGGCTGTGTCTCCAGTGAAAAGAAGGCCCAGGTGGATTTGCGGCGAGCGCCGCCGTGTTTCACTGTAAATGATGAGCCGGAGGTTGTCCACGTGCTCATGAGATGTTGCCGCGCGGGAAACTGCCCTGTGCGTTCCATCCCGACATGCCACCACCCGTACCCGAGGTCGGGTTGGAGTTGCTCAATTCAGCAATCCATCATTTACAGCCCATGAACGACAGAGAAGGATCGAAATAAAACATGCTTGAGCAATTAGCCATCTTTTCATCACCGGGTCTCATAAACGATGTACCGGGTCGTGACATTCAAGTTGGACTCGGGCCTGATTGAAAGAGCACGACGAACAACGTAGTACGTCTCTCTTCCCGGAAGATGCCGTCTCCCCACGGTGCGGGGTATGGCGCTAGATGACGATTTTTCACGGGCCACAAGCGGGCTCGGAAGATTTCTGTCACTCGAATGGCCAATTAGATAACACTCTCTTGGAATTTCTGGAAGCTCTCGCATGTCGTATCACACAGTTAGCTCCCGACTTGCCTTGTTGAATCCTGGTGTCTTTCCTTTCCAAAACGAATCACCGGATCCCCTTCCGCTATGCCATCCTGGGGAATTTCTCCAACAACCAGACTGGGAATGACATCGATGACATCATGTCCCGATATGATTAATTTCTCATTGGTGCGGCCCGGTTCTTTTATTCACGACCTCGTCCGATTGCTCCCGACATATTAAATGAAATATTGTGCGTACATATATGAACCGGCTCTCATCTCAGTTACAGATTTCGACCTCCGGCGACTGCCACTGCAGGGGAGTCAAGCCGCTCGTTGTCAGTCACGATGGACCTCAGTCCGCCCCTCATACAATATTTCGAATCTTTGTACGCTTCGCTGTACTTTGCCACCGTTATGACGACGGGGTTTTACGGCATAACATGCGTGCAGTCGTGAGTGCCGTTCATTTTATGATGTATTTGATGGGAAGATGGCTGATCTGAATCACTCGGACAGATTCTACTATTACATTCAGTGAGGTTTACGTTTATCGCGCTTTTCGCCGGGATCACCAAATATTTGTTCCAGTTATCAGGACGACCCATTGCGTATAAAGCTATTTGTGAGTCATAGTAGTTGTTCACGAGTCCAGCCTGGTAATACAACGCATTGTTTCAAGGTGGCAATTCTATGGTACAATTCACTCGCCCTCGGTTCGGTAGAGTCCCTGACGCTTTACAATAGGGGATTGGATACGATTCATGAGGCGTTAACCGTTTCCGGCAGTACGTTCGCAGATCGAAATCCTCGCTCTCGTTCATCCTGGCACCCTACACAGCGTACAAGTTCATCTTGGCCGGCGTGCTAAACCCGTTGTCGTTACTATTGAACGGGATACCGTGAGTCGTTGCGTTCATACTGACTCTGGTCGCGTGTTGAGATGTGTATATTCCCCAGCGAATTCATAGTAAGTTAGGTCATTGATACCTTCGGAACGTCCGTCGACGCTGCAATAGTTCCAGTTGCTTACAATGGTACCTGTTCTCTTTCTTTTTTTCTTTTTTCCGCAATGAACGGTAGGATTCACATCATCCAGACACTGGCCGCCGCACTTGCACAGGGTTACTTTGTCTACCGAATTTACGTCTGTTCGTAGCATATTTTTTTGGGGTTATTCGTTTGGAACTGATAGTTGTTCAGTTAGTGGGAAGAATATTGTTCTGCCCCTCATTTGGGTGAGGGGTCTATTCGAGTAACTACCACACAGCTGGGTAACCGTTATGTAATAGGCCATCCTAGGATGTTGCCAGCTTGGTACGACTTTGCAAGTTTTAGGGACATGAACCCTGACCATGCTGTTCCTGAACATTAGGAGGTACCATCCGTAAGCTTTCACAGGTTCCTTTCACGTCAATAAACCCCAACCATTGACATTATCAGTCTACGTATTCAAAGCGCTTTATTTTAGTCACGGGTTCGTTCGTTCTTTTTCCAAATATTGCAAGCCTCCGCTGATTTACTGTTGACTTTGTAGTGTATACGTCGTCAGCGTCAGTATGCTGGGCGATACGTTCTTCACCGTGGGCGTATATTTTCGTTTTTTGAATCAAGGTTCTTAGCGTTGAGTCGACAGGCCATAGCCACCTCGACACTGTCCATTGGTGCTGGGGTAGATATACTGATCGCCATTTCCTTGACGTACCTTCTTCTTCGAAAACGGACAGCCTCTAGCTTCACAAGGTGAGAGAATATATGAACCATGTATAAGCCCATCTGAACCGTGGCCCATAAGCACGGCACATATTTTGCAACGTTTAATTTTGTTTTCTGTGAATACTGGATCATGGACGGCTTTGTTTTCACTCTTGACCATTATCTTGGTGCGTTCTGGTAACATTTGTCAGATTGTTTTCATGCCTGAGTAACCAACACTACAGATGCATGCCTTTCCAATGAAAATGATCTATGTAGTGTGTGGGGTCCCGCTTTGCTCTGTTTACTGTAACACGGTACTCGCGAATCTGAATGCAAGACAATACCTCCGGAGAGAAACAACGGGGCACCATGTCGATACAGAGCAGGTGCCAGTGATTGGGTCGCGGGGAATGGAGGTCATTATGATTGCGACGGACAGGCAGAAAGAGAAGAAGATGTCGATTTCCTCCGCCCCTCCTGGTCAGGTAAGCTCTCACGATCATGGTACAAACTCTGTTACGAATGGTCACTGAGTTTGGACACTGATTCGTCCTGGTAGCGGAATACCGTGTCATGGACAGATGGGATACGGGCCGAGACGTCGGAGAATGCAGTGTGAGCTGGGACGAGGTAAACATACGATGAATGTTAACTGTGTCATACTCGCTCACACCACCCTGTGTCGTAACGATTTTATCGTGGGTATGTACGTATAGAATGCTTTGATCGAATAGTATGCTGATAAGTGACTTGATCGTCCTGTTCAGCACCAACGACTCCCGGGTATGATACAGACACCTGACCCATTAATCATATGCCGGTAAAAAAAAATAGACATGATGTCGTCTGTCTGTCCATCTGTCACCATCCACGTTATCCTAATCACGGACTAGAACCCAGCAAACTCTATCGCAGACACGAGGCAGATCCCCTCGTTTGGACTTTTCCGACCCTCATGTGACGCGCAGAGGTATGCAAACTGAGGGTTCTCCAACCTCTACTGGATGTTTTATCGTAAATTTACCATCGTGAAGTCCAAATACGGACTCGATTGGCCGTTCGCTCTTTGATAGATCGTGACACGCAAAGTGAAACCACTGATATCCTATATCACCCGGCCGTCGGGAATGCAGTCCAACCTTGCATACGCTCGCTGATGATATGCAGTTCGCTGCTGATAGAAATGGGTTCGGTCTCACTTTGACGTTGGCCTGACTTGCGGCAAGGAAACGTTTCGCTTTTATCAAAGCATTTACTACATCAGATCCTCGAAGCACGAGTGAAGGTGGTGAGGGTAAGGGTTGGAGTGTATGACGAAATTATACATATGTGAATGATTTCGGTGGTCCTTCCAATACGGACCAACAGCATGCAGTGTTATAAGAGAGAACTCAGCAGTGGGGCAACACCAGATGCGTAAGCAGGCTGAGACCACCATCTAGAGGAAAAATAGACGATCGGGGATACAACCACACCCCAGAGGTCTCGCAGATTGTGCTTCACGTCCATCATCCTCACGCCCATGGTCACAATCCAATGATAGGTCAACACGGGATTATGATCTGCAGTGAGAGATGAACTGGATCTCTGTCGAAGACAACGAATGAATCGCACGCATACTTGCTAGCATCCGCAACGATAACAGGACCACCGTTCACGGCCTGCCGAAGATCGGAGAACAGGGTAGCGGGAAACAGGAGAGGGAGAGATAGCGTGGATGTTATTCAAGGGTACTGCATGAAATGGATGCTATTGCGGGAGAAGCTCGAGTGCTTGTCTCCCAAGGGTGATGACCTCGAAATCCTATATTTTCCCGAGCCGCTCATACCGACGCAAGCCATAAAAAGTAATTGTTTTCATATATAAAAAGTGATACGTACGGCCTGGCGGGAGAAGATCCAGCGTTTATCGCCAGAGGCGTATTGCATCATTGAGATCAGCCATTTCCCCGGGCAGGCGAGAGCGACCGTAGAGACGGGTTGCAACGTTGTTCAAACAGGCTGAACGTTCTGGGTGCCCCGATGGACAAAGGCTAAGCACTTGTCTCCCCCCCAATTAATGGCCTTGTTGATAGAATGCAGCGCTCTGCACAATAGTGAGACGATCTGATTGTGTTTCTGAAAGAAGGCCCACTAAGAACCCAAGCTTGTAGTAGCGATGCCAGAGAATGACTAGCAAGCGAGGGCCATCGATTTGGGGACCCGACGGGCAGAGACTCAGTGCTCAATGATCAAGGGTGATCGATTGATCGCCGGTTCGTCCCCATCCTCAAAATTGGAGAAAATGACCTCTGCCTGCGAAAAACAATTCAACACGTCATCATTTTTTTTGCTCTCTTCGCTGACGAAAAGAAACGAATTACCTGGGGACATATAGTCTGGTCTGGGTGTTTGAGAAACTGCCTTGGGATGTTGTACGGGCGGGCGACTGTCGCGCGACTCGATGGTGAAATGACTGTCTAATGAGGCTGTGAGTTGACGTTCGAAGCGATCCCCGCATGCAGTCACGAGACGTTTGGACGTCACACCCAGGAATTCACACGAGGGGAATGCGTTTCCCCCAAGGTACGTCTCATTTCCTTTACGTCCCGCCGTCCAATCACCGGATTCGCCCAGATGGGTTGTCGACTGAGACGCATACTTGCAAACTAGTAGGGGTCTATTTCAGGCTGAACAAATTCGAATCACAGCCTTTTTACCTCAATACATCCAAAATATAAACATGCAACTGTCATGTGAAGTTTTCAGGGCGGACGGATCCTGCAACGAGTTTACCTGAGCCTGGAGGGAAGCCCAGAATTGTGTGGAAGCGGTTATCATTGTGCAATGTCAATCAAACCTATACCTTCAGGGTTATGAGTGTATAAGTGTCTTTTGAACTTACCATCAATGAGCGCCTAAAAGTGAACTTGATTCAACCCACGCTCGCTTATCACGTAAAACTCGCCTCGTTCAAGGAATCACCTTATAAGGAAGGCTTCGGAAGTTCCGTTCAGCGCTCAGCATGGAAGACGTTGGATACCTTCTGGAATGGATGAGCATGAATTTATCAAGGGCCAGAAGGTGCAGGGTTTTTCGATACATCACTGAGGCGGGCTGAAATGAACGAGAAGGGTCAGCCGTTCTTGCGCAGCTGCCTTCAATAAATGGTTCGGGCCGATCCGCTCCTCCATTCAGTCATTAAAAAAAAGGTGTCTTACAGCGCGATTCGTATACCTCGAGGCATTTCCAAATCCCGGAGAGCGGCATGACCTTCCGCTTCTCTCGGGTAATTTGCGGACGCGAGAGCCCTGACAATGACACGGGTTTGTGCCCGAGTCGTAGTTTGAATGTCAGTCAATTCATCACAATGGTCATCGCCTTTCTTGCGCCAAGTCCTCGCGGCCTCCAGCTTTACTATGGAGGAGCCCAAGTGGGTCTCCGGACGGTGACACCACAGGCCAATTGCCAGACCATGTACTCCACCCCGGAACAAGAAACCGACACGGAAATTTGGTTGGTGTATGTCCTTTCGTCGAGCGTTGATACACGCCTTTAGTTGGTACGCATCAACCCACCACATCTCATACGACGATGGCTTGCGGGTAGGCGTCGATTATCTGTCGTGTGCGCCGGCGGAAATGGATATATTGAGAATCAGATGATGGGAGCATCTGTAGTGTGTTTGCACTGAGCGTGCGTGTTGTGATCGCCGACAGGGATTTGGTTTATTGTCAATCGGCGTTGCACCGGGAGGACGTAAGAATTGATACGGTCGACAGGGGGGTCACACGCGATAAGCGGGAGGTTGTCCACTCGTAAGTCACGCACCTACCAAGAATGACATCGCCGACGGAAAGAAGAGAGGCGTCGGGAGGAAAACGTGTGCACCAAGTAGTCAAAGGAACGAATGGAGGTGATATCACCCATGCTTTTTAAAGGTGGATGTGCAGTGAATGCCGTTGGGTGGTGGATGTGATCAAGGGGCGAGGCCAGAGATGGTCCAGATGGATGAGGATTGCGGTCTGCACCTGTTGACACCGGTTTGACTCTAAGTAACGGTGAAAGGGGATCGGCGAAAAAAGGGTCTCTGTCAAATATGGAATTCATATATATTTAACATTGGAGTCGTGATGCAGCCTTTCAGGGGTATGCATTGAGATGGATATTCACTTGTTGCACGCAGAGGACTCGTGGGAAGAACGCCATACCGAATTGGGAATGAGATAGTCAGACGATAGTCAATGTGTTCTGTGGGCGGACGGACGCGTGAATTTGACCACGGAGCTTATTTTGTTTGGAGTCGTGGTGACGGCGCTGCGGCGTTTCAGGGACTGAGCTTGACGGTGACTGTGTAGTGTGATGTCGTCATAGATCTGTGCAGGAGCGCGAAGGAAGTGGGATAACATACACGATTGGGGGTCGCCCGTGAAGGATGTATACTATCTAAGCCAAGGGATCCGGTTAGAAAATATTCTGGGTGCATCAGCGAGGAATCTGGCACGTTTTGATGGCGTGGGGTAACACGCGAGGAGATAATAAGCATGACGGACGGGGACGATCTACTGTCGGTGTGCGTTGCAGTGGCGCAAGATTGTAAGAGCGCGAATGAGAGAGGAAACGATGGAGGTCGCTTAAAGAGGAAGAGTTTCACGGGATGACGGGGAACGGGGAACGAAAAGCTGTGAGAGCGGGTGGTGTGTGTGCCCCGAGGATATGTGATTACGTTATCAGGATGGACGTACCAAGCTGTGATTGCATGCCGAGCAGATGCCGAGCGATCGAAAAAGGCAGGTGACTTTGAGGAAGGCGAGGAGTACGCACTGCACCCTGCGAGGCGGTGCAGCAGAGTGACTCTCGTCGTGGTACAAGTAGGAGGACCATCCTCGCCTGCTTACCTCCCCGTCTCCGCCTTTTCTTCAGTCTGATGGACTATCAAGATTACGCCCATCAGCAATCCCAGTCAAACCAGCGTGTCTGGCCCCCTCACCTCCTGACCACCCAGTCCCAGCAGCAGCAGCAGCAGCAGTCCCATCAGCACCCCCAACAGCCTGTGCCCTTTCCCTCCCCGGTCTCTCCCACCCCCTTTTTCTTCCCCGCCCAGACCACCCAGCAACAGCAACCGACACAACCACAGACGTCACCAGCCACGGACCCGCGTTCGACCTCATCAGGACTCACCCTCAACCTCAGCGCGCTCTCCATGGCATCGCCACCGTCCCTATCACCCATCGCACCCCATCAAGTGCAGGCAGCTCAGCTCCACCCCCACCAGCTCCATGCACACCACTCTATTCCCCGTCAACCTCACCACATTCACTCCCACTCCCACTCGGCTGGATCCTCCATCTCTCCGATAACTCCCGTCTCTCCCCCAAACATGCCCCTCCTCTCCCCACAACCCCAGTTTGGCTACAACCTCGAAGATGCCATCGCATCCTCTGGCGGTCTTGTTCCTGCCCAAGACCCTGCTCATGCTCAGGGACGGCCCAGTACTGGCTCACACAGCACCTCTTCCTCCGAACTTGCTGTGGAGAAAAGCGTTCCCCGAAAGCGAAGCCTCACAAACACCCTTCCCGTCTCCCCCACTGCTACCTCTGCCGCGCACGGCATACACCATCATTCACACTCTTATTCCTCCGCCCAGCATGCTCTTCCTCATATAATCACGACGAAAGTTTCCCCACCTCCTCTACCCAACTCTCCCACTTCTTCCCCTTCGTCTCATCCCCCCCATTCCCATTCCCATTCTCGTTCCCTCTCACACTCACACTCACATTCTTCCCTCTCCCAGTCACATTCTTCACAGCATACACGCCCTCAACTGGAAATCAACCCCAATCCTACCTCACCTTACGAGGATATCGATAGCGCTGGAACTGGGTTTAGTGGCCTTCCTGACGATGTCTCGGACGACGACTTTAGCAGCCCGTCTGTATCCCTTTCTGCTGGAGGTTCGTTCGGTGAATATGCACTGCACTCATGTCCTTCTCGGCTGCTCATTATTTCTCCTTCCATTCTCTCCAGGCATCTCGAACTCGAAGGCATCTGGATCCTCGAGCCAACCAGGGCAGAACGTCATGGCAAAATCTGTCGGCACAAATAATTTTGTAACAAAACTCTATCAGTAAGTATCATTCCCAACGCTATTCACGCGTGGTAGCAACCATTATTTTCACATAGAATGATCAATGATGCAAAATCCCAAAACTTCATTTCATGGACCGAATCAGGGGCAAGGTGTTTATTTATTTCACGTTAATCATCGAGGATGTTCGAATGCCGAGTTGATGCAATGCTTCCCTAGCTTCGTCGTGTCAAATGTAGGCGAGTTTAGCAGGAGCATACTTGGGTCGCATTTCAAGCACAACAACGTATGTTTTTTCATCATTCTCTCTCTGATCTAAATACCGAATATGTACAGTTCTCGTCCTTTGTCCGTCAACTCAACATGTATGGGTTTCATAAGATCAACAGGGTACGTTTCCTACGCCCCCCACGTCCTGCATTGATCGTAATGGTCTCGTTTTATCTTTATCTCGTTCGCCACACATTTGGATCCGCTCTTTGGCGTCTTTCCTTGCGTATATGCACAATTATGCACGCATACATGTACCCCAAAAACGTAATGCATGTCGCGATCATCATCGCAATAGACTCCGCGCGCACAACGCACGTCCTCCACTTCCCAAACTTGGGAGTTTTCCCATCAGAAATTTCTGCGTGGCCGCCCTGACTTACTGGAAGCGATCAAGCGCAAGGCCTTAGAACCCGACCCAAGAGAGAGGAACCGGTAAGGAGCCTATCTCTTACCTCAGTAGTTGAGCACTAAAATCACTTTTTCAAACAGTGTCGAACTTCCAGGTGAAGTCGTCCGTCTTCTATCCGGACTCCGTGAAGAAAACCGCGCGCTTTGGCAAGAACTCAGGTCACTGAGCAATCGTATACCCCAGAATTTGTCAGCTGTGGCGCCTGCTATGGCTTCCGCGAATCTTGCTGGGCCCTCTCCGTCGCATATTTCACCAAACGTTGGTTTCGGAGGCGAACACGTCCTCACACACTCGAGGTCGTCGTCGAATTTGGGAGGCGATGATGGCGAGAGGGATGTCGACTGGGAAGACGAGGGCATTATGAGTTTGGGTGGAAGTCAAGAAGATTGGGATGCTCAGCTTTCACGGTTTAATTTCGGGGCTGGTAACGGACTGAACACCCCTGGGTTTTCGTTCAGCCCCTTTGGAACAGTGCCCGGAGGAGACGACTGGAGACGGTGGGCTGAGGGTGAGATCATAAAAGAGAGGAAAAGAGTCGAGAAGCTTGTAGGAGTTGTCAAGGCGCTGGTGGATTCTAATGCAAAAAGTGGCGTAACCGCAAGTATGGATCTAGATCAGGAATCAAACGGAAGTAAGTCTGGTCTCTTCGTATTCTTGACTTTGCATACTGAGCAGGCTGCTCAGTCTCGCCGAGTATCCTGCAAGAGCTTCACGAGATCTCGCTGTCCTTTGACGTACCTGCCTCCCCTATTGCTGGACCGATGCCTTCACCTTCACCTTCCCCCTCGCCGCACCCATTTTCGTGCCATCAGCATTCTCCCAACATTTTTATCACGTCACCCACGTCACCTTCGCCCTACCCCAATTCGCACTCGCGATCGCCTTCCCGTGAATCACTAGCGCACACGATACCCCCCACACTCTCCAACCCGACCGCTACCAATCCCTCTCAGTTTTCCCATCCATTGCACACTCCTTCATCCTCACCCACGACGTCTGATTGCGTGCAAGGTTTTTTCAAACAAGGATCGGGACACGCGCGTAATATGAGCCATCCCAGTGGACGGAGACCCAACATTACGCTCACACTCGAGACGGAAGACGGGAGGGTAGAGAAGCGTGCGCGAACCGAGGGTGAGAACGTCAAAATTGGAACGGACGCGGGGTTGCGAACGGGGGAGGAGATGGATATTGTGCCGACCGAGGTGGGGGAAGATATCAAGTTGTCTTCGCCGATTTCGCTGACGGGCGGGCCGTCGCCGACGACGACGGGGACGGGTGTGGTTAACAAGGTGGTTGGGATGCGGTCGAGGAGCGATTCGGCGCCGATGTGGGAGGGAGCTGCGACTCTGCAGGGCGGACTGAGTGCAAACTGGACCGGGAGAGGCAGGGGGAACTCGTTTGGACAGTGAACCCCTAGATGCGGGGAGAGGATGCTAGATCGGTGGCTGGTCAGCATATGTTTATGTGTGTAACACCTTTCGACGTTCGACGTCTCTCGTTTTCTTACCGTTGTTACTTTTCGTGACTACCCCTGGTATTTTCGGGTTTTTCTTTCCTTCTATCACGGTTCTACTGCTGGACGTGGGGTACAGCTTTTTTCCCGCGTCGTATATTTCTTTTCTACTTACTCTGTATATTCTGCCCGTACATACTATCTACATGGGACGAGGTTGGCCTTCCGTCGATGTTAATGTCGATGCTTGATATAGATATTTGATGTTGCATCCACTCCTAGATACATTACGCGTTAGATTCTTCCGTTGTACATTCTAATTATTTATCAGCGAGGCTCGGTCCGCGTGGTCGAAAAGCAGGACCGGAGACATCGATAACAGTCTGTTGCATATCTCCCCTGTTATTCCTGGTGTTCGCTCCCCCGCGGGCTCCTCGTCGTATGTATCATATGATAGATAGTGTACAAGTCCTGTGCTCGCAGTGCTTCTTTATGTCTCCACCCGGAGGTTTGCTTCTTCTCTCAGGCTTCCTCGTGTTGTGGACGAATACCTCCGAGTCGAAGGTCGCATGCATATATATGTTTCCCTTGGCTGGCTATAGAAGGTCTGCCACCATTGGCAGTGCCACTTGTGTGACAGTAAAACCTTGATGTCGAGCGCCGAGGCCGAAAACCGGACGATCGAGCGGGCGATACATGTCATGACTGCACGCGTTACGATACCCTTCGTGTGGGTGTAGAAACACTTCGACGGGTAACCAGTGATGCCCTGACTACTACTGCTAGTGACTCGACGTCATTATTATAGTTATGATCGATCAATAATCCGATTGAATTCAAGTTCATACCGGCCGGATCATCGATTCATGTAATAATCACACATTGCTGTACTGGTTGGTTCCTGTCAGACTAGACCATTTTCGTTTCTGCCTTCCCTTCCTATCTCCCCCACCAGGTACGTCCGAGTCGCAACTCGAAGAACGTTCGTGGATTCTGGACTGTAGACTAATTCGCGATTTCAACCAATGACACGTGGAATCGGGCCTGCTAACGACCCTCGGAGCTGCCCACTCCGAATGGCACTGCCATACTGATTGATCGGTCCGACTGGTCCACCGATCAACGCTCGCACGTCGTATGTTTCCCGGTCGGAAAAGAAGGAGAATCACGATGCAACCGGATCGTCGACGACTCCGGAACTCGATTTATCATTGTGACACATCTCAGCACGCCGTAGTATCGTAAGTGACATGGCGGGGAGTCATCGTGTTCGTACCACATAGCCCACTGAAAAGCTACCATCAAGTCGCCGGATTCCGATAATCCCGGTGCTGGAAGTAGTGCGCTCGAAACTGATCATGATGTTAGCCGACTGCGGTCACGATGGTGGTGGTGGTGGCAGGCATGTACGCCACATCGTGACCTCGAGTCGTAGAACGGGGTAATAACATTACAGATATACGATATATGATATACTCATGTCAAGACCCGGGCCGGACTGCTTTACCTCCCTCTCTTCATCATTTCGTCGGCGGATCCCTCGGACACTGGCAGAGATCCTTATCAACGAACTACTGCCCTCTCAGACCCGCTCGGACTTGGAGCCCGAGAGCTATCGGACCGTGACTTTACTGTGAATCATTATGTCGGGCCCATTGGAGTTCTCTTTTTGCACGGCAAGTTATACCTTGCCGCCGTCATGGATGCCGGTACGCCCAGTACGGTGCGGCGTGCATACGTGAGCACCCCAAACGGTTCGAGAATGGCGTGAACCAACGTGGTCGTCGCACCGCGGCGGCAGTGCCACCAGCCTGTGATCGCCATCGTCACAGAAACCAAAAGGTTGACCCGAGATTTATTTCTTGTCATGTTTTCTCGCTTCTTCGAACCAGGTTCTTTTATTACGTCCGGTGTGTGACAGACTCGGATGCCATCCCTTTGTTCTTGTTTTTGTCTTCCTCAAACTTTTTGACGCGGTCATTCGATCGACGTTACGGTAAGTAATCGAGATGATATTGATGAAATCATTTGGGGGTTTTCGTGATAAACCATTGTACCCACAGATTTTCTCCCTTTAACTTGCGACGTTCTTCACGTCGAGGTTCATCTCGTTCAAGGTCACATCCGGATCGTATGGTGAGGTTTCTACCTCCGATCGAATGTAGTCGGACGTCCACGGACTCCATGCATCAAAGCATATCCCTGAACACGATCCACGAAGCGTTTGTTATCACGAAGTACACAGCATACGCGGCGTTCTCGTCCACTCACCCTCCTTCTTTCCTGGGCCCATTTGCAGCATACAGGTATGCGGCATATGGCAAGCCCGGTGGAACCGGCCTCGTTCCTGGATTTGAATCCGTGAGCTTCGATTTTCCACTCCAGGGGCTCAGGGACTCGGATCGGATCCTCACGCACGGTCATCCCTTTGATGCTGAACACGCAAGTAAGGTCGTCATGGGTGTTGTCTCTCCTTGACGTCATTGACGAGACCCACTTGCCGACGCGCGACAGAGTGGGCTGCTATTCACAGTAGGACATCATCCGGTGCCTGGGGATGACGAAACTCAGGTCTGTATATAAGATTCTTCGTCTATTGTCTGTACGTCTGCGAGTCTTCGAGTTCCGGGTAGTCTTGTCTCCTTGTACATGCTCAGTTAGTCAGAAAGAGCACATTGAGACTCCTCATAGTATGATATGGGTCGTGTGCTTACTGTTTACATCATTCGGAGGTGGATGATCGTGTTAGTTACCATAGTGAAATCGCTCTATTTCGTGTACTCATGGTGGGGCTCTCCGAATCCACTAGTCCTCCGATCATAGTAAGGGTATGATATGTTGTGATGCAAAAGGAGAAATCAGTGTCTTGTACCATGGAATAATAATCTCGTTATGGACGTACTGATCGCCGTCTTCTTTGCTTGGCTGCCCTTTCGAGAACGAAGCGAGACCCATACGTAGGAGAGGTAAGCGGGCCCGATGACACTTCACGTGCCGCCATCGAGACTTATTCATCCCGCAAGCACTGCGCAGCTGTTGCTCCATACTCGCGGTAAACACAATCTGGATCACCATGTTTGCCGTCCTGGTTGCAATGATATGTAGGCGATGTTTGTTCCGTTGCCGTCTGGTGTGACAATCTTTTTCGTGACGGCATACCACACGCGTGCAGCAGTCGTACGCCTATCCACCCGGCATGCTCCAGGGCTTTCGCTCTACTGCGACGCGCTGCTGGCCTTGAGTGTGAACGCGAGAGTGTTTATCCGCGACCCGATCACGTAGGTGCAGACGTGTGGACACCCTGGAGGGAGACAACCGCGAGAAATGAGCTAAGGAACAGCGTGGAAGCTTGCCAGAGGGATAGTCCGATTTCCGGAGGACTGACAAGTCATCATTAACATGAGGTGGTTTTTTCCGGATTCAGTGTGAACTTGGTTCGTCTTGGTATAACATTTGGAAGGTGGCGTTGAAACGAATTGAGTTGACGTTCCCGATGGCGCACGTTTGGCTACGCGTATTTATTTGATACGTTTAAAGGGAAAGAAGGATATGGGCCTGGATGTGTACCCCAGTGATCGCAGGAGGGTTATTCCATCTTCTCGATCGAGCGTCGTACGTTGTGTATGTAATCAGACATCGATAATTGTGGTGCTGAGACTAGCCTGATGATAACGAGTGATCGATATACATAGTAAAGCAGCGGTATCGTGCCTGGAATGACGTTGGCGTTGATCTCCTTGAAAACGATGGTGATACCTTCGCATTGTGTATATTTGTTCCGGGGATGGACTCGAAAACGAGAAAGAATGGATAATAGGGGTGGTTAGCCTTGATAGACAAACTGGCGTTCCTATGATATGCACTGCACCCAGGGACGGTATGTATGGGCACTGTGCGCGACTAGCCAAGAAGCGCATCCACTTCCAATTGGGGATATTGTATGCTGTGAACGTTTGCATCAGAACGTACATACCTATAACGCCGGAGCTCTCTCCATAATAGTATCCTAGGCAGTGCTTATGTGACTCGTCTGTGCCCTAGCGAGAATTTCGCGTTTTCTTTCAGTGCATTGCGGACAACTGCGAACTGTAGGTTAACAAGTTTGTAACGTACATACCTTAGACATGCCAGTGAGTTACTTTGAGTCGTGGAGTGTTGGCTTGGGCGGGACTTAAATTTGTATGAGCTGAGTGAATTTTCGGGAATTCCCATCCTTATCACTCAGAAAATTGCATCCACCAACGTTGACTTGGAATGGTAGCAACGATTGTCTTCCTATCTAAGGGGGACTGTCTATGAGTGCGTGCTGGGGATCGAGAGTTTGAAGGTCTCCTTGTCTTTAGTGAATAATCATTCGACCAGATGATCACGTTCACTTGATACGCTAATATTCAGAAAGCCGGTTTGTAAGGTACCATATAACCGGACCTTAGTAAAGTTCTCCAGCTATGGACGAGCCAGCTCGGCCTCACATAAAGCCCCCCACAGCCTCTAAGTCCAGTCCCTGATTCCGGTGCAGTTAACGTGATATCATGGAACATGCTTAATCTTAGTGAGCACTTGCCACCTGTTTCTTTGCATACCTGCATCGTATCAACTGACTTCAGAATCCACTCGTCTGCTGTGTCTGGCCACATAGACTTGGAGCCCCAACGAACCCAGGATCATGTCGGACCTTACAACCCCCGTATCCACTGTTTATGGTGCATTGTACTTTGGTACCATCCTATCTAGCGCTCTATACGGTGTAGCATGCATGCAAATGTGAGCGTAATGGTTCACTTCCAACATGTTTTTCAGTGTCGGTGGCTAGACTTGGCATTAATTTTTCCACTAGATTTTTTTACTTTGTCCAGTGAGGCTCCAGTTCGGTTTTTATTGTATCGATGATGGCTCATCGTTTTTCAAGTTTTCAAAATGATCGTCTATACATGAAGAGTTTTGTAAGTTGAATCACCCTTTGTATATGTCGACCTCATGCTAATCTTGCTCAGGTGGTAGTTGTATGGTATGACCGATGCTGGTTCAATATACAATATCATGAGGTTTTTCCTAGGATCATGTGCACGATTCAGGAAGCTCTATCTGTCAGCGGCAGTTCGTGTCTCCACGTACTCAAGACTCTCGTTCGCGATCAATCATTTGTCCTATATAGCATACAAGTACATTATGGCTGATTTAATAGAACCGACATCATCCCAAAACTTAACTTCGTGAGTCACTCCTACTGAACGTTTACTTATTTTATGCTCATGCAAATTTGCCAGCGAGATTGTGGTGAGTGAGCCATGCATGGTGTTCTTGCAGGGTTTGTCAACAAGTCACAGATGCAGGTCCTTTTCACGGTAAAGGTCATGCTTGTTTGCGGAGGAATAATATTGATATAATCCAGGCCATGGCCGCAATAACGACACAAGCGTTTTTCGTCCATCGACTTTACGTTTGTACGTCTATCTATGTAGACCATCTGCATATTCATAGGTATGCATGCAGTCAGCAAGAACATTCTGGGAGTCGTCATATGGGTAGGATGTTTGCATGGTAGCTTTTTTTCTGTTCTGACCCTACTGAATAGATACCCCTAGTGACCTATGAGCTTGGTGAGGCTTCACGATCTCTGAAGTACTGATGTCTCATTATGTACCACATTGATTTCAGTGTCTATTCTTGGTAAATAGTATGATCCTTTTAGATGCTTCGAGTGATGCTGATGATGTCGATCACAGTTTATGTAGGAAGCTCATTCAGCAATGTTAACGGGTTTGCTCGCTCTCCCTTGGAAAATATGACTTGCTCATGTCTCTTCAGTGTACTAGTCGTCAAGTCCACTGCCCTCTCTGCTCCCTTTTCTAAGGTAGGGATATGCATACCTCTGTCCAACGCGGGGCTCAATATCTCGTGGCAGGGAATCATCACATCGACTAATTGTGTTTCCGCTGGAGGCGACGTATTTATTTCCATTTTATTTATTCGTTTACTCCTTCGCGAGCGAACTAGTGCCCCTACGTTGCAGAGGTAAGCAAAACCTGATTCCGTGCGCCTTCGAAATTCACTTGTCTGGAAAGCACCGTGCAACTTTTACAACGTCTCACCATACTTGCGGTCAACAGTGGCATCTGGACTGCCACGTTTGCCGTGCTCGCTGCTGTCTTGGTGCGCACCATTCCATCGCGTCGTTTCCGACCGCAAACATGATCATATGTGTGCATCGCATGGCACACGCCTTTAGTTTGGTGCCATGCCTTCCCCCTTGCTTTCCACCGTGTTTGGCATACCAGTTTGCCCGCTATATTGCAATACTCTACTTGCCAATTTGAACGCGAGAGCGTACATCAAAGGCGAGGTGAATGTGTATAACTCCAGCACGAATGTGTGGCCAGCCTTGAGGGCGTTGGATGATAGCCAGGGAGGCAAGGCATGCTGAAAAATGTCTCAGGTGGGTTTTCAGCGACGGATTTCTTCGAGATATAACTGAAGTTGATTATTTGGTGTTGCTAAAGTGATTTGGATAGAAGTGAAAGAAACTCAAGCTGTAACACTGGGGCAGTGAGTTCAAGAAGACCGCGCAACGTCAGGGATCTGGCAGGAGCGGCAGAGATAATGAACACGAGTGATACCAGGCTTTGGAGCAGCGCGTCGCTGAGTCAGAGGTGTCGTTGGGGGTGGGTCCTGCATTGTCCAACCTAGAATAGTATTAGCGACTGTCTTCCTACCCTAGTAAGGGGTCTACCTACAAGCTGAGAGTATCATAATATGAATGTACATCGAAAGTCAACATCAATAGTCGTCAGTGCTTGTATTCCATTTCACCACTATCCCCAAGTTGATATCGAGTCTTCTCGGGTGATCGATGAATGGCGTGGAGAACCTGGGTCAATTTCTTGCATGCGTCTTTTACTTTTAGTCGAGCCTATTACCCATGGCCAGGATCTTTTACATAAAGGTCACTGCAACACAGCCTATTCGCTAGTGGCGTCTCGAACCAGAACTGTCAAGAGTCAAGACTTGTCCAGATGGACTCAGAAGGTGCTTATTTCTTTTTTTCTGTGTGAAGGGCAATGAAATCATGCGCATACTAGTCGAGCAGTTGTTTTCACGATCAGCGTCCGTTTTCGCCGAGTTTAAAGAAGGAAATGGGACAGGCTGCATTGATGAGGCGATCACCCTTGATCATCAAGCGCTGGATCTTTGCCCACTGGGCCACCCAAGACGATGGGACTCACTAATTTCGCTTTCCTGTCATCTCTGGGCTCGCTACAACCAACTCGGGGTGATAGATGACATCGAGGAAGCGATTGTCACTGCCAGAGAATCTCTAGACCTTCTCCCGGACTTGCACCCGGATCGTTCAATTTCTTTGGTCAACATTTCAACCTATCTCTCTGATCGGTATCAGAGGCTCGGGATAATGACGGATCTCAACGAGGCCCTTGACCTTGGGCGACAAGCACTGGCCCTTCGCCCGCCAGGGCACCCAGATCGTTCGATTTCCTTGCACAACGTTGCAGGCTCTCTTCATGAACGGTACACAGAGCTGGGGACAATGTCGGACCTTAGCGAGGCTATCATCCTTGGGAGGGAAGCCCTAGACCTTCGTCCGCCTGGCCACCCACTCCGTTCGGTGTCTCTGAATAGCGTTGCAATTTTCATCTCCAGTCGGTACGATCAGCTCGGGGAACTTGCGGACCTTAATGACGCCATCATCCTCGGGAAACAAGCGTTGGAGCTATTCCCAATAGATCAGCATGATCGTCCAGTTATTTTGAACACCGTTGCAACTCACCTCTCCACTCGGTTCATGCGGCTTGGGGATATGGCGGACCTCTATGAAGCGATTTCCCTCGGGCGAGAATCACTCGAACTTCACCCGCAAGGGCACCCACTTCGTCCAATGTCTTTGACCAATCTTGCAAAATATCTCTCTGACAGGTACAGTCAACTTGGAGAAATAACGGATCTAAATGAGGTCATTGTACTCGGAAAGCTGGCGCTCGACCTACTTCCGCCCGGCCACACAGATCGTTCAATCTCCTTGAACAACGTTGGAATCTATCTCTCCGATCGGTACCAGCGGTTTGGTGAAATGGTAGATCTCAATGATGCCATCGACCTGGGGAGAGAAGCACTAGACCTTCGCCCACCAGGGCACCCATATCGTCCAATCTCTTTGAACAACGTTGGAAATTATCTCGCCGACAGGTATAGGAGGCTTGGAGCACTAGAAGACCTCAACGAGGCCATCATCTTCGGAAGAGAAGCTCTTGACCTTCGCCCGTCAGGGCACCCAAAGCGTTCAATATCTTTGATCACCATGGCAAGCCATCTGTTAGATCGGTACAATCAGCTGGAGGATCTGACGGACCTTGATGAGGCCATCATCTTCGGGAGAGAAGTACTTGAACTTCTCCCGCCTGATCACCCAAGTTGTTCAATTTCTTTGAACAACATCGCAATAGAACTCTGTGCTCGGTATGAGCGGCTTGGGGAAATGTCGGATCTCACAGAGGCCATCGTCTTTGGAAGAAAAGCCCTCGATCTTCGCCCACCAGGGCACCCGCTTCGTTCAAAATCCTTGGACAACATGGCGGGTTATCTCTCCAACCGGTACGATGAACTCGGAGACATGTCGGATCTGGATGAAGCCATCATCCTTGGGAGAGAAGCGATCGAACTACATCCATCTGGTCATCCTGTGAGATCAAAGTCACTGGACCGAGTTGCACAATTTCTCCGTGTTCGATTCATCCAGTCCAATGAGCCGAAGGACAAGGAGGATCTGTTCAGTCTTTACGCTGAGTTGGCAGATGTTCCACAAATCGCATCAACATCTGATCTGTGGGCCGCCAAGGCATGGGTCAGCGTAGCTGAGGAATTCCACCATCCTGCGACGATTCTTGCATACCAAACATCTCTTCGATTACTCGCTCAACATCTTGCCACCCTACCATCCCTGCCACGACATCTCTACATCTTCGAGAGTCATACTTCATCCCTTGCAGTCGATGCATTTTCGGCTTGTCTTCGCAGACGGTGTCCAAAGGAAGCAGTTGAGCTATTGGAGCAAGGGCGTGGTGTGTTCTGGAACCAGATTAGCCGCCTTCGTTTCCCTCTTGAAGACGTTGTCGCATCTGGCCCCGTAGGAGAGACCCTCGCAGACGAGTTCAGCAGTCTGACATCACATATTTACGATGTTATCAATTCGCATAGTCCAGATCAACACGAGCAACTGTGCCGTCTTAACCTCAAATTACAAGCTATTATCAGCAAAATCCGCGAGTTACCCGGTCTTGGGCGTTTCCTACTTCCTCCCCTATTCTCCGATCTGCAGCATGCCGCAAGTGGCGGCCCTGTCATTATCGTGAATGCGAGCAAGTATTCATGTGATGCACTCGTTCTCTTCTTTGACAGAGATCCAGTTCACATCCCGTTGGCAATCTCGAAATCGCGCGTCCAGGATCTGTCATCAGAACTCCGTAAATTGAATCTGCGTGCAAAACCGATAGATGTGAAGAATGGCTTCGGTCGCTTCCTGCGAGACCTATGGGATGAGGTTGTCTCCCCAATTGTTGATGTACTCCGGACGAGAGTTCCAGTCCACTCACGCATTTGGTGGTGTCCCACTGCCGAGTTCTCTGCTCTACCATTGCATGCTGCTGGTCCATATAGGAAAGGCCAACGAAATGCTTCCCATCTGTACATCTCATCCTACACTCCCACCTTGACTGCCCTCATTCGTGCTACTAGACGCCCTGAGCCATCGAATTCTTCTATAAATGGGAAACATTTTCTTGCTATAGGACAGGCCAACGCCAAGTGCGGGAGCCAACTCCTGTCTGTCAGCAGCGAATTGGACATAGTCGGTGAGCGTGTGCAGGGTCTTGCCACGTTCACTCGTCTGGAAGGTCCGGAATCATGCATATCCCAAGTCTCAGAGGGGTTAAAGAAGAACGAGTGGGTTCACTTTGCGTGTCACGGTCTCCCGAACTCCGAAAAACCGTTCGAGTCAGCGTTTGGGCTTTACGATGGCCACTTTACGATAGAACACCTGATCGGATGCGAGTTGGAAAACTCGCAGTTTGCGTACTTGTCTGCGTGTCACACGATGGTCGGAGATGAGGAGAGTCCGGACGAGGTGATCCATCTCGCGTCAGCGATGCAATTTGCTGGGTTTCGGTCTGTGATTGGGACGACGTGGGCGGTGGAAGATGGACAGACGACCGAGATCACGGGGATGTTTTACAAGAATATGGTGGACACAGAGTCTGGTCAGCTGGATTACACGCGGGCTGCGTACGCGCTAAACAAGACGATGAAGACGTTACGCGACCTGCCGCTCGATCAACGTATTCTATATGTACATATCGGTGCTTAGTGCATATGTTTGCTTTGCCCCTGCTATGTTTCTTCGCTTAGCCTAGTACTACGTTCGCAGTGAACGCCTTCGAGCATGTCTCATTCTAGAAATTGCGACCGTCATACTGGACACATTGTACTATCATACTATGTCATTGTGTGAGATTTGAGTCAATCATCTATCAAAAACCACGGTTTGACAACGCTGATCAAATGGCGGTGGTAGTCGACTGCTTCAAGCAGGATGCAAGCTGCGCGCATGTACCTTACTAGACTTGTGGGGAAAAAAATCACCAGAAGTTGAGACTGCAGTTCAGAAAGCATGGGTTGGGAGATAAGTCAGGGGCGAGGGCGGGAGCTTGACCACCCACTATCACTAGACTCCAGCTAGAAATCTCAGTCACAATTGAACCCATCATCCGAACGATGTCAAATCTCACCCTGGTGGTGCCGGGAGGCTCGAACAAGAAGTTCCGACTCATGCAGGCTGTCATGGGCCCAACAAATGTTGGTCCTGCTGCTCTCAACGACGCGGAGGATTCAAGGCTCGACAGTGAGTCGAACCCACAGCAATTATCAAAAGAGGATAACCAACTCGAAAACTCCCTTGAGGCTCGAACTCTGGTCCCCTCCAGCCTCGAAGAAGGAAAATAAAGGTGCATATATATACTCAGGTAATCTCATCTCTCATGCTGTTACAGATGATCTTGTAGAGTCCCAACCAACGTCTGAACCTGTCGTGGTCAGAAGCATCACAAGTTTGTCGGCTAATTTTTCGATTGGGCATCGTCTCGAGTACAACTAGCTACGATTTTTCTAACGAAACTCAGCTGCGACTCACGGCTGCCTATCAAACCCATTGTCATTTGTTTAACATATCTTCACGTTGTCTTCATGACTTCATTGACAACATGATATAAGTTGCCTCGGATGTTTGCTACGAATTGACCCTTTTTCGAACACTCCTCCGCATAGTCCCTCTACATCGCAGTCTATTTCCCCCCGTTTTACAGCCATCAGATCAGTCGGAAGGACCCTATACAGTGCTTCCGTATACGTCCAGCCCGGATACATCGAGAGGCTGTGAAACGTCTTCCATATCCTCTAACTCGGCACTATCGAAAGTACGGATGATGTTGTGGATACAGCAGCACGCGATCGGGATCTGTGTCTGCGTGCCCATATCATACTCGGGGGGGAATTCAAGAATCCTGAAGCGACGTTTTAAAACGTCGATGATGCGTTCCACAACGTTGTACAGCTGCGAATGGCGTAAATTGAATAACTCGCGGTGATTTACAGGCCTGGGTCACTGATCAGCATCAACGTAAAAAAGAACGAAAATGCTCACTGGATCTGAGCACGACCCCACTCAGCAAGGTTGCGTCGCTCACCAGGATATGGTGCAAGAAATACAGAGCGGTTCGGAAAGTCCAAGTCAGCGAGGTAGTATTTGCCGGGAGGGATGGCAAGTTCGTTTACACGGACACCGTGGTGAACCGTTTCACCGGCAGTGGATCCCTCCCATCCGCTGAGGACGTATGTAAACTTCATGTCGAAGTCGCAACAGAAGAGACAATTCTGTGACGTGAAACCCTGTGCCGCAGGTGATGAAATGCACGGAATGTGTGTGCCACCGATGGCACCAATCGCGTCCTTGAAGTATACAAAACGAGGATCTTCTGCGATAGCGGTGGGCACTGGATCGCTGACGCTGGGGAGCCGACATACTTGCGATAGATTTGCGCCGAAGAAAATGCGCCGAGCATGAGCTTGAAATTGCTATCAATGATGGATCAGCAATATACAAACTCGTGAGAACAAATCTATACTTTGAGATCGTTTGGTTTGAGCGCCGGAATCGTTCACCTACATGAGGGATCGCCGCACCGGTTACACAGGACCATAAGAAAATCGCAAGTTGTTCTTCCACCGTGACATGGCTTGTACTGCGGTATCCAGCAGCTTGCAACTCAGCGACGAGTATTCGAAAGACGGATTTGTGAACCCCTAGTTCGTTTCGGATGCGCTCGGGATGGCCTTCCAAGAGTTCCTGGATCCAGCCTTGACCAGTGAGGATCGGTATCGATCCCTCCAACTCTTGCTGGGAATCTATTTATATCAGCACAAGAGCTATGCATCATGATTCAGGGCTGGTTGTACTTACCGGATTCTTCGCTATCGTTGTCCATAGCATGCACCAGGACTCACTGATGATGGTGATGAGTCGACGGCGGTCGATTCATCTGGATGCGGCTGCAAGCGGAAGTTTACGGCGGTAGGCATTTGGGTGGTTTGTTTGTACGCTGAGTAAGCACTCCCGTTCAAATAGCCATCGAAGTTTTTCAGTGCGTGGCGCGTCACCGATTTCGATTAATCACTCTTCGGTGGTACTGCCGACGAACCTAGAACCAGCTTGGAAGAGTTAGTGTCAGTACCTCAAGGCCACAACTCCCATTCCTCTTATTCATAGGAAAGAAGGTTCAGGATGCAGATGACCTCACTTTAGCCAGACGGTTGGTGAAACAGTGAGCCTCTTCCATGCCGCGTCTCTTCAACCTATCCCCTGGGAATGGTCTGGAATGTAAAGGCATTCCTTGACTTGGGGAGGACTGTTTGTGCGCATTCGCTAATCTCCACGATGCGGAACCTGATTGTTCTGTGTATGCTGTAGGTCTATTTCAGAGCGCGACAGTTGCTACAGAACGATAAGAGCATGCTTGGTGCTACTTTCTACGAGAGTAGCGGAAAGAAGCACTATCCAATGGTGTTCTCACCTGGGGCCGCTAGAACATAAGCATCCGCGTACATGCTGCTCGCACCGTCCCAGTGCCCTCTTTTATTCTACCAAGGCTCGTTTCCACCCTCGGGTGTATAGTCTCCTCGTTCCCTTCGAGTCGTTTTCCACTTCCGTTGAAATTTTTTTTGTCGTTCGTTCTTCCTGGGCTTGTTGTGGTTGAATTGGTGATTGTACTGTGGGCACCACCGCTTGATTGCTTTTCGACTCGAATATGGGCGTGGAGATCTGCGCGTAACGATTGCGGAGCAAGGGATAGCGTCAGAGGTGTTGCACCAGCTAATCGCCAGACAGCATTACCAGTCAGGCCTACAGGACCCGACCCTAGTCACAATGAGGTCAGCTGGGCCCGCTGGGTCCCTCCGCATAAACCCGGGACACTGCCAGGCAGATACATTACATTTACACTGCATGATCATCGCCATGTCGTCACTGTTGCGCCAAGGCTCCTGTATCTGGATTTTCTTTTCGAAAGTACCCTTTCCGCAGAACCAGTAGCTCGAACGGGCAAGAGGCAGTGCTCTGTGAGACTGCCTGGTGTCCGACTTGGAGACTGTTTCTGCGCTTGGCGTTATACAGCAACTAACTGTTCAGGTGGGTTCAGAGTTTACTTCCAGTGCTAGACTGACGTTCACAATGTCGCGCAACGATTCATGCGAACCGATCTGGTAGCATTGCAAGACGGAGTCACCCTGTCCAGCTGATGCTATGCCTGCACTGCCATTGACTATCCAGACAAGTTAAAAGTGCGAGATGCAACCTCCTTGAAATGTCATCAAGGAACCCCTCACTGACATTCATGATCCTCACTCTCTCCTCCGAAAGCATCCGCAACACCGTGTTCATGGACGAACGCGGGCTACCCGTGTTCAAGAGCAACACACCATTCCGCCTAGGCATCCGTACGACAACCATTAGTCGACAGACGACGCCATCGTCGGATAAAGCAGGGATAGACGACCCCACCGATGTCATCATGGGTCGTATTGATTGGCATTGCATCGGCTCCTCCAAGTTTATGATCGGAGGGTCGGAACTGCAGTCCAACGAGTTCCTGCCAAGTCATGGGTTCTTTGGAAGGTAAGAGCTCAGCGGTTAACCAGTCAGGAAGGCACTCACGCTTTTGTTTGAAACCGTTTGGGTTCTCAGGAAACGCACGTTCACTGGGCCTGATGGTCGTCGTTACAGGTGGGACATGGGAAGCAGGAATGTCGTGGTGGGTGTTTAACATAACGTTCCTTTTAATTGTTATAATTTTGATCGTCGTCGTTTTGTAGCTGTCGCTCGACGACGGATCTAAGACCGAAATCGCACGCTATCATAGAGCAACCCTTGGCATAATAGGAAAGCGAAGAAGCGCCTACTTGGAAATCGCACCCCAGGCAGAGCACATGTTGGACCTCATTGTCCTAACCTTTGTATACGTAGAGAAGCTACGGATGGACAAGGAGAAGAGGCGCCGAGCTGCAGCATCGTCCGGTGGTGGACCCTGATTCGAGTAAGCTCCAGATGGGCCATTCCGTGTCGTTTGTCACGCATACCTTTCGAGTTCGCATTCGCGCTCCAGTCTGATACCCCAACCTATTAATTATCGTACATTATCGATACTCGATGTATTTATTAGATATCACCACTCGGTGTATTTGCCTCTAGTTGGTGTAATTTTCCATTTGCATTGGTTCCAAGAATGTGAGTCTGAGATCCAGGCTAGCCGGATCAACGAGAGTTGCTCCGAGTCACCTGCGCTTCTTCGTTACCGTGTGCCACCAATATACATTTTCGATATGCATATGGTGGTCCAGCGACCATCTATTCAGACTTCATGGTATCATCATGCATCCTTTCTCTTTTAGGTCTTTGTTTGGTGCAGGACTAATGTTCACCGAACACATCGCGATCGTAGTAGGTGCGTTTATTGATGTAGATGGTTATCTGACATGCGTACCGCCGCGTCGTGTTAGTATCCGTCGTGATGAACTTGAATATATCAATCCAAAGCGTGCATCTTTCTTCTTCTTTCCCCACAGGTCTCACAAGCTGACAAGACGCAGCTAAACACTTAGAGATCCGCAATCCAGACTGCCTTAAGCTGGTCGCGATGCATAGCTTAGCAGGTTACTACCCCAAGAACGGGAACAAAGTAAACGTCTAGGACTTGCTGCAACCGAGCCTCCGACTTGGACTCAAACCGGACCGGAAACGCAGGGGATAATTCCCGCGTCCCTTCTGTGTGCTACCGCCCTGAACGCGTGCCGAGTCGGTCATCTCTACTGCAGCATCGATCTAAAGAATGGCATGTCAGCCTGAGCCATTTCAGGACCCTAAACTATCGGAGTCTGCATTGTGGGCCGCGCTGGCTGTTATGTCATAACTGGGCCCGGGCTGTGTGGTCTTGGGGATGGTCTGGAAAGGAGCCGGTCATGATTCGTCTGGGCCTAACGAGGGCAATTATGGGTTGGAGAGCTTGCAGAAGCTCGGTGAGGCGGTCACTTAGGTACCATGACAGGAGTCTAACCTTAGGTCCTTAGGAGTCACGTTCAAGTTCAAGTTCCCTTCTTGGATGACATCATCCAATCATCATCAGTTTGACCTATGCATCATGCGATTCTTTCCTATCCCTACCGTCTCCGAATTATCAACCAAGACCTGTGGGTGTACGTTTCATGATTTCATCGTGACTCCCAGTCCTTTCCACTCCTCCACAATGCGATTCTTTCAAGTTACGATAATTATTTTTACAGTCACCAGCAGACTGGTTGCTCTGGCCAGTGCGATACCTTTTCCAAACTGGAAGGCGGGTGGCATCGCCATACCGCTCACTAGACACTCTCCTTTGCTAAACCCCAGCGAAATCATTGATATCCGAGATGCAATCAGCTCTCATGGTAAATCAATCGAGGAGTACGTGGAATGAACTGTTACATCTCGACTCCTCAGGCTTTTTTTAGGAAGATCCTTAGTGGCCTAGACAATTACGAGATGAACACGGGTTCGATGCATCCTTTCGCTGTGAAACAGAGCGAGTCCAGACTCGAAAGGCGTGGCGCTAGCATCCCATTGACAACTTACCTAAATAACGTGTGGATGGCCGAGATTTCGATTGGCACTCCTCCTAAGACTCTCAAGGGTATGCTCTCCTTGTACCTTTCTGATATAGTATGTTTACCTGATCTATGTCACAGTCCACATTGATACTGGCTCGGCGTACGTACTATCTTTTAGTTCATACGACTGTTTTTGTTCAAATCGTTAGAAACGCAGCGATATGTGGGTGCTACAGACTGGCTGTCAATGTGGTGGGATTTCCGCAGATCGCGACCTCTGGGATCCCAATTCATCCAAATCTGCCAAGAAAAAGTTTAAGTGGTGGCCCTGGCGGTCATCATTTAAGCTCACATATGCAGATGGGACTGTCGTTAAAGGTAATAAATATAGTGACAATGTAACCATCGGTGGATTCACTGTATGTTTTTGATTGTGTGCACGCCAGTGATCGTTGGATTCTGACGCCAAGATAGGCAGACCCTCAGACCTTTGGTTCTGTAACATTATGCACTTTTCCGTTTCCCGAGAGAGCAAACGTAGACGGTTTATTGGGATTGGCCTTCCCTTCTGTCTCGCAATTTCGCGGTTCCCCGCTGTTTGAATCGCTTCTCACACAAAAAAGGGTAATCAATCCGACAATCTCATTTAAACTCACATCTTCTGGGGCCGAGATGTACATCGGTGGAGCAAACAGTATGCTGTGCAAAGGTAACATTGCATATACACGCATAACAAATACTGTGAGTCAAAGTGGTAGATGAGGATGGATATTGCTGACAATTGGCCTTCATGTAGGGACTCTGGCAGGTGTCCATGGATGATGTTCGTGTTAACGGTATCAAAGCCCTCGAAAATGTGGCTGCTATTATTGACACTGGTGCAAACTACATCTTGGGAGACTGGAACCAGGTTGCAGAATTGTACAGACCCATTGGTGCTGTGGTCATAGAACACGATGGCTATGGTTGGTACTACCGTGAGTTCCGCTCGCATTCAATACCTTTCTTTGTTAACATCGTTGACATGCAGTACCGTGAGACAATTTCCCGACAATGAGCCTTACATTCGGTGGCACGACGTTCGAAATCCCTCCCGATGTCCTCAACATTAAACCTGTCACGACAGGTTCTCCCAATTGTTTCAGTGCCATTATCGCCCGACGCGCGCCTTACGGTGAGATTTCATAATTTATCGCTTCCTGTACTCCCAATTTGTGACCCTAATTAAAATGGACTCGTCTGACTATATGACCTAGAATTTTGGGCTATTGGGAGCCCTTTCCTGCAGAGCGTATACAGCGTGTTCGATTATGGTACTTTACAGGTCGGGTTTGCAGAGCTCGCTTGAATTATCGCGAATGTTCCCGGTACAATGTATGTTTATGAATTCGATCTATTTATTCGCTGCCACCCGCCTCCTTAATGGTTCACTTGCATGGCTGTTCAAGTTGTAGCACTACTTGCACTCGCTACACCCAGATATCCCGCGGGTACGACTGCGAAGAAATCTGGATACTACGTCATCTGCACACGCGTTCTGATTATCGGGTCACAACCTCCCACCGCTCCTCTATCGGCGGGGCTCGGACGTTGCGTCCGACGCAGGCGATTGAATGATCTGCAATCTGTGTCGCTCGAATCCGATTATCGGATGGTGGAGTGGGACCACTCGGTGGCAATGGCTGCCACCGAGTGAACCGCATGGCAGCGCAGAAGCGCGTGCGAGAGCCTGAAAAGGCCTCGCGCGCCCGCATCACCTGGGGGATCTCTTCGTTTCCCTTCC